>VZSG01000123.1:112845-143239 GCA_013398315.1 Nothoprocta pentlandii
GATTCTTAAGTCTTTAGAGGAAAAAAACACATAAACTTTTGATATGTACTGAATGAAGGACTACTTCATTACACCTTCTTGCCAGGAAGCAGGGTTGTGTTGGAAGGTTTCGGAAGAAGGTTTGAACGTTTGTTTTCCCTGTCATTCCACAAGGCCTGTAGCTGTGGACGGCCGCCACGCTGCTGGTGTAACAACCTCAGAACACAGATCGTGAAAGGAGCAGGTTCTGCAGCTGTCCTTGGAACAAAAGACTCCTCAAGGTTGATGGCCACGGCTTTGATGCACGTGGAAATCTTAGACGGTGCCCACTGGAATCTGAAAAATACCCTCTTGAGCAAAAAGAGGGTTAAGGTCTGGTGCGTGTTGACTCTGATGAAGAATAAGTATGGCTACAGAAGATGATGCATCTGTCAAAAGTGCTGCTGATGATTCATACTCTATATAGAAATTCTTAGCTCAGTTCAAGTATCAAAAGCAAATCAGGGACCACAAGGATTTTTCCCAGCTTGAATCATTATGTGGCTAAAACTTTTTTTTTCTATCACTTAATGAAAATTACAGATCCATATATTTGTATGTGGTTCTGCGTAAAGTGAGGTTTATCAATCTATTCAGGTGCACTTTTGGTATTTAATTTGATATATTCTCAGCTTCCTTTCTGTACTGTTCAAAGTACAGCATCCGTTCTGCATGTAGGTCATTTGGAAAAATAATACAAATGTTTAGATACTTTGGAGTCTGTGTCCTTACATTATTTGTCTTAGATGTTTAGGAGAGAAAAACATGGAGAATATGCTAAATTCAGGAAATCCCACACGAAAGGAGATAATAGAATAATTTGGAAGGTGTCTCAGGTTTGTAACATGTTTCCACATTATCCTGCTGACTGCACCAATGTTAGACAGCAGTGCATGAATTTGCAGGGTGGCTAGAGGGTAAACTCTGCATTCCTGCTTTGAGCTCTTGTATGGGCCTGCTTGTGAAAATATTTAGGACACATGGCTGAGAGTGCAGCTTGTGACATCTGTGTCCAACTTACAGTCACTTGTGTCATGTAGCAGCATATGTGCCTCAGCTTTCTAGGGTGTTTCCACACTTCTTAATAAGAGAGAAAGGGAGGGTCTTAATTTGTGACCCTCTTCTGGACCTCTCTCAAGCTTCTCCAAAACTACAGCCAGGTAGATGACAAGTAGGGGATGCAGACCATAGTGTTGCAAGACAAAAGCCTCCCTTTCTAATAGGGAATTCTATTATTCATAGTTTTCACAACTAGACATAACACATGAGCCCAGATCTCTCTCAAATTCACCAGCTGTGCCACCAAAAGGCATGGCCACCAGCAAAGCCCTCCGGTGGCTGTCAGCCACCCTTACACTTCTGCAATTGAGGCCTGCTTTGGGAACTAGCATAGCCTGTGGCATAAAACATGACTCTGAGAGTCAGCTCTAATTTAAGGAAAGCTCCAGAGAGCTACAGCTCGGAGCAGCTCAGCATCCTCGTGGCAGCCGGCGCTGCGGGGGCTCCTTTCATCCTTCCTGCGGGAATTCTCCCTTCGCCAGCTGCAGGGCTTTCACAGCCTCGTGCTCCTCTGAAGTGCTGTTCAAAGTGGAGTGCGGAGGGCGAGAGGATCTGCCTTACTAAGCTTCCAGAAGTGAAACTAGTTGCGGGATACTGTAAAACTGTAGCCACTTAGTGATTAGAGATGTTATTGAGGATATCCTTAAAAGCTGTAAGAAATGTTAATAGTGAAATAGCTGCATAGGTCGTTTCCAGTTAACAATAACAAATAACACATCCTGGAAAGAGCCAGCAGGCCTTAGGAAATCTATAATCATCAGGCAATTGAGCACTGGGCTAAGTACATCTATAGGATTTTCCAGAATCAGTTTATGGTTCCGAAATTCACAATTACTCTGTAAGTACAAGCACTTGCAGCAGTATCGATTTGTTCAGTGAACGTGATGATGTTTTTGTCCAACTCTTTTTCATCAGCTCCTAGCTTTATATAAGGTCCTCTGAAAACTTAGAAGTCTACAATGTGGCGTTATTTTAGCAATTTAAGTCAGCTGCTCATTTTCAGGAAGAATTTGGAAGCTGTCCTTGTATCCATGGAAGCTGCCCTGCTAAGCAGGGCAGGAATTAATCACGCTTAGTGTCTACATAGCCAGACCCACTGCAAGTGATACAGGGAATGGCTCGTGGCCTTTTTCTCCCTGCGTAATATAACCAAATTGCAAGCAAGCAAAGCAGCATTGTACCGCTGCAGTGTGGCCACTATAATGTAGAATGGCCACTGTTTCTTGTCCCTTCATCTCATCTGCCTGAGCATAGTGTCCTGACCAGTTTTACATTAATGTAAATTAGTGTACAGACATTAATGTACAAATATACAGGCATTAATGACTAGTGTGACAGGAAGTTAACCCTCAGGAAATCTATAAAGCCACATGGAAGCAAATTTATTATATATAAAAATAATCAAAAGTCATCCAAGGTATGTAAGAAGTACTAGTATCCAGAACACAACAAATGGAAGGGGATAAGTGGAGAGAAGGAGAAAACACACATCCTTTTCATTTATAGGCAGCCCATTTTATATAGGAGATGTCAGTGTCCCAAATGAGCAGCATCCTTCCAGCTTTCAGGATGAACACAGCCAAGCAGGGTTTTCCTTTCACAGCGAGGCAGGGCTAGACTGTAATTAGAAACAAATCTTACCGCATCTTGACAGAAAAAAGCTCTCCCTGAAGCTCCAATTCTCTGTGGGCTACAGTGTTGGCTTTTGAATGTCAGTTGCTTAAAGCTGTGGGTCCCAAACTGCAGAAGCAGAGCATTTAGCAGAACAAAAAATGCAGTAATAGCTATTGCCTTACTTCTTCTGGAGCAGTTCTCTTCCATGGCATTTACCTTATCAATACACTTAACTCCTGCTCTCCTGCTTAAACATTCATTCTCTTTTTCACTTTGAACTTTACAAAGAAAATGCAGAGTTCTGAGCATATCCATCTTTTACAAGTGCTGTAAATTTAGATCAAGGTAAATAATAATAATTCCTGTCCATTTAATGATAAATATTATGCATAACTCCAGACTTCTAACAACAGAATAGAAAAATGATACACAAGGTGCTTCCAGTTATTTACAGTTGCAGACTTGCACATAATGTGAAAAGAAAATGATACTATTATTTTCATCCCTCTTTTCTTTTTACTTCTGTTATTCTGCATTGAGGGTCCAGCGGAGAGCAACAAAGATGATTAGGGGACTGGAACATCTCTCATACGAGGAGAGACTGAGTGAGCTGGGCCTGTTCAGCTTGGAGAAGAGAAGGCTGAGGGAAGATCTGATTAACGTGTATAAGTTCATGAAGGGAGAATGTAGGGAGGAAGGGGCCAAGCTGGTGGCTAGTGATAGGACAAGGGGAAATGGGTGCAAGCTGAAACACAGGAAGTTCCATCTCCACGTGAGGAAGAACTTCTTTCCTGTGAGGGTGACGGAGCCCTGGAACAGGCTGCCCAGGGAGATTGTGGAGTCTCCTTCTCTGGAGATCTTCCAAACCCGTCCGGCTGCCACCCTGTGCCCCGTGCTCTGGGTGTCCCTGCTGGAGCAGGGGGTTGGACTAGATGATCTTCTAGAGGTCCCTTCCAACCTCAACCATTCTGTCATCCTGTATTACTAGCAGATGTTAAAAAAGATACTATCTTAAAGTGTAAAACAGGAGGAAGGAGTTTCTTGCTTTAATTCTGGCCATTGTGTGTTTTCTGTGTACAAAAATCTTGTGAATTGTGTCAGTAATTACTGGGTAACTGTCCTGACCTGGCAGGAACACCGAAGAGGAGGTCAGAATCTCCCAAATCCAGCTCTTGCTACCACTGCCCAGTTGCAGTGTCCGCAGTGCCTCTTTCTGGCAATACCATGCCACAAAATTTAGTAGCAGCCAGACTGAGCCCACTAGTGAAAATAGGGTAAAAATAGGTATTTTTACCTTGGCCTGCACGGATAAAAGATATTGATATGAAAACAAAAATACCAGCCACTGACATTTACCAGTGCTAATTCTGGTGGCTCCAGCAGATTAAATCTTTTAAGGAAAGTGTAGGTGTGATTTCTACTCAGTTCCACCAATCTGGGTCAATTCGCCCTCTCTACAATAGAGCTCATAGTTATTAGCAGGTCGATAGCATTTCACAAATGGAAGGGGTGTGTAGATTGTTCCCTTATTCAGCACAAACAGATTTGCTCTTAAAGGGTCATCCAGGCCGAGGAGGCAGCCTGAGAAAAGGGGAGGCTCCCAGAAAAAAGGCTGCCACGACTCAGGAAAGCAGGGAAGAGGGTCATGTGAGCTAGGCATTATTGCTGTGTTTTTATACTCATCATGCAATGGTTTGTGAAGTTTTGTCCAGAATTATTATTATTTTTTGCTACTAAAAGGCAAACTGAGGGAGAGGGAGAGGAAAGGGGAAAGACCAAACATCCCTGGCTAAGAGACCATCCTGGACAAATCCTTTCTCCTCTGCACAAATAATAAAACTTGCTTACGAACCACACAGAGAGATCAAAAGGTACCTAACTTCCCATTTTAAAATGATTTGGGGAATTTTAAATTATATTTAGCTTTCCCTGAAGACTTTCAAACTTTTCAATGAGAAAAGGAAGGTGACATCAGATTTTCATTGAGGATTGGCGAAGAGCATCAATGTAATGAAGGTACCTGTGAATTCCTACCTAGATTTCACAAATGTGTGAGAACAACAACAGTAGCTTTGGGATATCTCTTTATGAGCCAACTAGACCAACTCTTGCTGCTATAAACTTACTCTAATTGGAAGACTACATTTAGCTAGATATTTCACCTGATCGAGGTGAAATAATACTGACAAATTCCTCTTCTTCCAGTCCTCTACCACACACTTTCCTACAAGAAAAGCAGAGGTGAATAAGCAGAGGAGAGGGAATAGGAAACTCTTTTCCCTGCCAGTTTGTAGCCTGCATTTGTATAGCCAATCTCACTGGTGCCTTTTGATGTACTCTCATGCAAAAAAAAAATCTGTTTTCTGTTTTTATTTTAGACAAAACAAACAGCATTTTGAAGCCTCATCAGGCCCACAGTCTACAGTTGTATTTACCTCCAATGTGCACAGACATAGCTTTCAGGGAAGGATTAATTTGGGTTGGAAGGCCATCAGATTTAAAAATTACATTGTCATCAGTTCTCTGCTCCCTCCAAACAAAACATTTTAAAACTTTGATAGACATTTGATTTTTAAAGCACTTGAAGAAAGAAGTTGGATCAATTGGATTAATGCGATCTCAGATAAATATGATGTGATCAGACATAGCAAACTTATAGTTTGGATAAGCCTTATCTCCTCACTGTCACTGAAGGTCTTTACTTGCTTTGGTGGATTTAATCCATATTTAAAAGAAATAGTATAAATCATATCCTTGCTTTTTAAGTAAAGGACAGTTTAGTTTGTTATACCTCTATAGATATATATATCTATATATATCTCTATACCAAGAATAAAAGGAATAAAGGGGCACCTCTCCAAAAATAAAAGCCTTCGAAAACATCTTTGCCTGTACTTTCTATCACAGAATCCCAGAATGGTTGAGGTTGGAAGGCACCTCTAGAGATCATTCAGCCCAATCCCCCTGCTCCAGCAGGGACACCCAGAGCACGGGGCACAGGGTGGCAGCCAGGCGGGTTTGGAAGTTCTNAGAATGGTTGAGGTTGGAAGGCACCTCTAGAGATCACCTAGTCCAACCCCCCTGCTCCAGCAGGGACACCCAGAGCACGGGGCACAGGGTGGCAGCCAGGCGGGTTTGGAAGTTCTCCAGAGAAGGAGACTCCACAGCCTCCCTGGGCAGCCTGTTCCAGGGCTCTGTCACCCTCACAGGAAAGAAGTTCTTCCTCACCTTCCTCTCCTTCCTCTGTTTCAACTTGTACCCATTTCCCCTTGTCCTGTCATTAGTCACCACTGAGAAGAGTTTGGCCTCATCCTCCCTACATTCTCCCCTCAGGTGTTTATACATGTTAATCATATCCCCTATCAGACTTCTTTTCTCCAGGCTAAACAGGCTCACTCCGTCTTTCGTCATACGAGAAATGTTCCATTCCCTTAATCATCTTTGTTGCCTTCTGCTGGACCCTCTCTAGAAGCTCCACATCCCTCTTGTGATGGGGAGGCCAGAACTGCACACAATACTCCATCCAGGTGTGACCTCAGATCTCATATGAACCAAAGCAAATCTTCTTTCAAAAAGAAGACTTCTGTTAGAGCCAAAATCATTGTGACCAACCATCCTGGATTTAAAAAAGCACTGCAGAGGAGCCCAGATTGGTAACAAGGGCAAATATGCTACATAAAATATTCAGTCTGGTTTTGTTCTTCTGTGCTGCCATCCATCCAAGTCTCCCCACAGGCAGTGGGGCAGAGCTGCACCTTGGCAGAGCATTTGCAGACAGACTGTCCTTGCAGCAGGATGACTGAGGATTGCTTTTCTGCACACCCATGTCTTAAATCTTCAAAAATAACTCCATGGCAAAAATATTAGTTTTCCCGCTCCTACCCCAATATTCAATTCCCCAGATTTCTACACATGCAGAGACACATCCTCTACTGTTATTTCCAGCTACAGGGCCATAGGAACCAGAATTCTCTGGCTTTTCAGGGATGTGAAAATTGCCTGGCTAATGGATTCAGTGGAGCTGACAGACAACACCATTTCTCACAACATGAGGCTAAAATATAGTCAGTCTTTGCAGCAAGCCCCTAATGTTATGGTTTGGTATGTGTCTGTTAGGGAGCCAATGCAAAGGGAGGGAACTGCTCTTCCAAAGAAGGCTCTGTCACCGTGGAGAGTCTCAACTTTGGAAATAAACATTTTTAGAAGGAAACATAGTTAAAATACTGATAGCATTTTGGTTTTTAAAATATGTCTTCTTTTCTTTCTCTTTTGCAAAAGGTTTTTTTTATGAGACTTTGCACATTTACCCCCATTTTAGGTAGTCATTTGTAGGCAGGAGATGAAAAGACAAGAATTTCATTGACATGGTGTGAAGGTGTTCACATTGCTGCTGTTGTTGACAATGTTTCCTGAAGCCAAAGCCTGATAAATGTGCAAAAGGAGAAAGGAAAGAGCAGCAAAGGTGGAGAATTCGATGTTAGGCAGCAGTGGGAGCAGCCGCATGTGAGGGCAGGTGAGGGACAGCCGTGGGACAGGGCTTGGGGGGCTGAGCATCGCAGGGTTGTGTCGTGTGCTCCCATCAGCACGTCCTGTACTTTGTTTCAAATAGTTAATTTTCGTTTTCTTTTAACTATCACCACTTTTTACAAATAATTTTATGCCACAGGATGAATCAAATTTCTGTTATCTTAGCTAAAGCTGAACTATAAGGAGCCGCATAACACTACAACAAATTCACAGGCTTTTTCATATTAAAATGTACCCTCAATTTGCTTGAAGATATTTCTGCTTTTTTTCAGAGTCTTATTATAGCAAAATCTTAATAGGATTCTTCTGCACTAAGGAAGAAAGGAAGCTCCATTATATGCCACTTAAAGAGTGGAAATAAAAAGAGAATAAATAGAGAAAAGAGCTTCAAAGAGCTGAAATACAGAGGGAAAAAGCAGCTTGCCTAAGGCCACATGGGCAGCCTGTCCCTGAACTTCACTCTCTTAACACTTATGCTAAAACCACCTCCATAAGGCTCCATAAAAGCTTTTGACAGCTGCGTTTTCAGGAGAGCTCATGTAGATGAGCTCATGTGAAAGATGCTCCTTCCCCTCGGTGCTGCAGATGGAAATGGAGAGTTTCCCATCACAAAACCCCTGAGAACCAAAGATCTACCCAGGCCCCTTCAGCCCTGTGGAGCCTCCTCTCCCCTAGCCAGCTCTCCTCTCCCATCTAGTGGCTCCCCAAACATTTTATCTTTTTTTTTTTTTTTAAATAAATTTATTGAGCAATCAACTTGTCTGCCTGCCACTGGCTATTTTATGCAGAAAACCCAATTAGACTGTGGTTTTTTTTCTATATTTGCTTTTGTGTTCATGATTCACAGATACAGATAAGAGAGTGAAAAGAAGTCCCTGGGACCTTGAGGTCCCCATAGGCAAATTAGGAAGTTCTCTCCCTCTTTCAGTGTCTATCTGTCAGTTTGAAACAGTTAAATGAATATGTACTGAACAGTTAAATATAACAGAATAACTTCAGTGGGCACTAAGGTGGTAGCCCACATCCTCAGAATTTTAAGAGCTTTGTTATGTATTTATAAACATAACTACTCAAATATTATAATAATATTATTTTCTCCAGAAATTCTTTGTAGGTCACTTCAAGCACGCAACTTTTCTTAGACAATCTTTATCTGTGTTATTCATTGACCCTGCAGAGTACAGGATACAAGCAGAGAGCTATCACTTGCAAGAATAACTAGTAACTTCATTTTGACTAGTTCATCCAACTTATCTGTTTCTGTATTTTATTCTCTGTTTAAGCATAGTTCAGAATTCATATCTTCTGGGATATTTTGTATTACCAGCATTTCCTGTATTAGGAATAACAGTAAATTAAACAATGCAGTCTTAGACACTGGCAACCAGCTATGAAATAGTTAGTGTGGTCTCTGCGATGCCTCAGACTTTTCTAAACCATTTCCAGATATAATCCATGATTTCGCACAGCCACATACCCTTCCCAATTCAGTAGTCACTGCATTTTGGAGAGAAAACAATGGTCGAAAGTCAGCACCGGTGCCAGAGAATGCATTTAATGCAGTGCTACTGACACTGCCTTTGGCTACGTTCACACTGCTAAAGAAAAAGAAAATCAAAGGCAGAATAAAAGCTTAAATGATGTTCCTTATTTTCCACATGAGCTCGCTGCTTGCTGTTAGCACTAATCCATGGGTACTCATGCCATTTATCTTTGTGGCCAGCAATCAGTCCCTGATCCTCTTGTACCACCAGCAAAACACAAGGCTTGTTAAAGGAAGCACAAGTAAACACAGAGGGGAGGATTTCCTCCCTGGAAGAGTCTATGAATTCAAGAACTGGCCTGCTTTTTTTTTTTTGTTTTTTTTTTCCCTACATGTATCAGTTGGTCTAATAAAGGTTATTACCTTTCTGTACAAGCACTGCCTTTTCCAATTTCAAGTGTTTTCAGTGCAAGGCTCCAAGTCTAGCTAAGAATCACACAGTGCTGCCAGCAGGATGCCCAGCTTTCCTTGCAGTTCAGGAACTGCTGTGAATGAATGAAGAAATCAGTAAATAAGCACGAGTGTTGACTAGTTCTTGCCACTTGCTTTGTTCCATGGTTGAAATGACCTCAATTCCCTGAAAAAAAATCCCATTCAGCTCAAATCATAAACTGCATATTCATTTGCAATGAGTTTAGATGAAGATTTTCTCTGCACATTGCATCTCTAATTCTGTTAGAAAACCTGGTAGATATGAACCTGATGGCCTTCTGAGACCTGATGGCTTCTGAGCTTCTGAACCTGATAGCCTTCTGAGACCTGATAGCCTTCTACATTGGGATGGCAGGCTGGATGGATGATGGGAGGGCCATGGATGTTGTCTACTTTGACTTCATGAAGGCTTTTGACACCGTTTCCCATAACATCCTCATAGGAAAGTTAAAGTGTGGATTGGATGGGTGGACAGTGATATGGATTGAGAACTGTCTGGAAGGCAGAGCTCAGAGGGTGGTGATAAATGGGGCCGAGTCCAGTTGGAGGCCTGTGGCCAGTGGAGTCCCCCAGTGCTTGTTCATCAATGATCTTGACGAGGGCTCGGAGTGCACCCTGAGCAAGTTTGCAGATGACACCAAGCTGGGTGGAGTGGCCGACACTCCGGAGGGCTGTGCTGCCATCCAGAGGGACCTGGACTGGCTGGTGAGTTGGGCAGACAGGAACCTCATGAGGTTCAACAAGGACAAGTGCAGAGTCCTGCACCTGGGGAGGAATAACAGGACAGATTAGGGGTTGACCTGCTGGAGAGTAGCTCCAAAGAGAAGGATCTGGGAGTCCTGGTGAACACCAAGTTAATGATGAATGAGCAGTGCCCTCGTGGCCAAGAAGGCCAATGGGATCCTGGCTGCATCAGGAGGAGTGTTGCCAGCAGGTCAAGGGAGGGGATTCTGCCCCTCTCCTCAGCTCTGGTGAGGCCGCACCTGGTGCAGTTCTGGGCTCCCCAGTATAAGAAGGACGTGGAGCTTCTAGAGAGGGTCCAGCTGCACAAACAGCTAAAACTGATCCTTATCTGATTTTATAAGCTTTATTCTTTTTAACATATCACATTATGTAAGAGATCTAATAGCAGTTTGATCCAAGGACTTTTCAAGATAATGGGAACCTTTCTACAAATTAAATTAGTTTAGTGTTAACCTCAAAAAGCACCAGACCCAAAGATTGAAGTATTAATATGAACAGACCAGTGAATTCATGCAGAATCTGTATTTATTTGAGCCTAGCCATTTTTAAAAAATAAAGCTACAAGTAAATATGTGTAGAACTAATCTTTTGAGCCAGTTAATTTAGCAGTAATTTCCCACTTTGAAACTAATGAGATCCCATTGGAAAAAAAATATTAAAAGCAATCACAGAAGCATAATAAAGCAAGTTTGTGAAAATAACACACAAACATAACAAATGCCAACCAGGTTTGTTCAGTAAGTGATAATCCAGGCAGAGTCCCCAGATAAAATGTCCTTAGAGCCCAGAGATTTTTAAATCTCTTTTTCTCTTATGGATGTACTGATGCGTCTACAGATTTGTGTCCCTTGTAGCAGTCAAAGGCCAGCTCTAGGTGCCGAGAAAATATGATCTATGAATTAAAAAAAAATTAACTCTTAAAAATAGATTTTTTTTAACTTTACATTGCCTTCTTGGAATCATTGTCACTGTAGACACGGGAGACTATTTCTGTAGAATAGTGAGATGCTTATAGGTCCATCTACTGAGGGAAAGCTGGGAGGCAGAAAGACTTCATGGTTTTAAGTTCCACCTTAAATAAGAAGGCAAAATATTATCACTGCTAGTTATTAAAGCTAGAGAGTAGCAGACTGAGAAGAAAGAACAGAAATATGGGAAACCTTTGAAAGTGAAGCTGAGACTTGGTGTCATTCACACAAGTGATTCAGAGTTTGGGCAATGTTTGGAGAATGTTCCATAAGGAAGCATTCCATATGGAAACCATATGGTTTTCAGAGCTGTTTTTTTATGTGAACACAGTGTAATTAATTGATGTTGTAGTTCAGACCTTGAGCATCAGCTATTTTCATGTTAGTGCAGCACTGTGCAGGAAAAACAAAATTCTGTTTTTCTGGCCTAACATCCTCACAGTCAGAACTCAATGAATGGAGATCAAGTGAGCTCAAGATTTTCACATAAACACTGAATATGTTTCCATACAAGCCCATATAATCAAGCCAGAGGGAAGGAAGAACTTAAAATGCTATTTTCTGCTGCAGAAATATTGAGTCTTTTGTTGAGCTGAACCAACTACCTTTGCTGTCTTGTGGAGATTGCAGACTTTGGTTTTAAAATCTGCATGAGAGAGAGAGAGACTTTATATTAAAACAGAGAACTCATCGACACAGAGAACTCAAGCACAAACTGTGTGTTTGCAATGATGCTATGTCAAAAATAGAAAAATAGCCGTGATAAGCAGCATCTGAAGAACTACACACATGTTTGAAAAAGCCTCCTTCGGTTACCCACATATTCTGCAAAGAACATCTGTTTATTGGACCTCTGCACTTCCTTGTCTCGAGCTGCTCGATCCCAAACTAAGGACAGGCAGACAAGTAGACAGAGTTAATGCGTAGGGAAGTAACAGTACGAATTAGCTGAAAAAATATTTTATTCCATCAGTCAGCCAGAAACATGTACATCCATCTAAGTCATAAACTACTCTCAAACAAACAAACAAACAAACAAAAAAGCACTTTTGAGGCATTGTCTAATCCTGGAATCAGTTCCCATTCAGTAACTGGTTGGCAGGAGCTGGATCACAGAATCACATAATGGTTGAGGTTGGAAGGGACCTCTAGAGATCATCTCGTCCAACCCCCTGCTCCAGCAGGGACACCCAGAGCACGGGGCACAGGGTGGCATCCAGGTGGGTTTGGAAGATCTCCAGAGAAGGAGACTCCACAACCTCCCTGGGCAGCCTGTTCTAGGGCTCTGTCACCCAATAATAGGTGTATTTGGATATAGTTATGCTTGTTTACACCTCACAGAGTCATTACAGTCACACTTGCTTTTGCAAGAGTTGGTTGCTTCGCCATTTAATCATCAATAAAAATCCCACTGTGTCTTTATCCAAGTACTTTGTTGGCCACAGAGAGAAAATAATCCTTAAATACTCCAGATAGAGAGCTGTGTAAGAGGAGGAAAAATTCATAACCTGTTTATGATCTGTCGAGGCCTTGAGGCCGTTGGGAAGCTGAGAGCTAAGCCGTTATCTGGTAGCAGGGAGTCTGAAGGCGGCTCTAGAGCTGCGTAAACAGGGGCCTTACCTGGCAGTGAGGAGCAACTGAGGCGTTTGGAGACAGCTGTGCCAGAAGGCACAAAGCCAACCCAAACACAATCGACCTCTAATTCAGTTTGGAGGTCAAGCCCGAGGCGAGGGAGAGGAAGATGATGAAGGCAGGACCCTCATAACGAGACCAGAGAGCCCCACTGGTGGGCACGCATGCGCACACCGGGGAAAATTGCCCAACGAAAAAGGTGGAGCTTTGCCCGCCCTCTTGTCGCCTCCTGACACGTACTGGCCTTATGTGGTGGGATGCACTAGATATAAAAAATAATCGTGGATCAGAGGTGGGGAGAGACTCCAACCGAGACCTAGGTTGTCTCTGCGGGGATGCCCGCGAGCTTGGGGCCTGCCAGCCACCTCTCGTCCATCGGGGTGGGGAACCATCAGTCTCGCTATCCTGCTGGCCAGTATCCTCTCGTAAGTCATTGCTCCGTGGCTGCCTTGATTTCACAGGGAGTTGCCAAGTAGTCGTCCTGCTTTAGCAGCTTGTTCGTGTGAGTTGTCCCAAATAGACCAAGAGGTTGATTTTGCTCTCAGTGCATGTACTGTCAATTGCCGAACCCTGAATCCATCTGGAACAAGAGCACACATGTTTAAGCACTATTTCAGCACTACAAGACAAGATAGTAACAGCACACATTTTAATAGAAGCTGATAGTGCTTCCAAAGCATATGTTTAGATACTTTGCTGAAAGAATATTAGTTGGAGTTTCCAATGGCATTTGTTTAGACAAATGACATTCACTTAAACCAGCATGAGTTTGCATCTATTTAAAGATGAAGATTTATTTCATGATTACTAATTGCTTGCGTTCTGGGCCAGAATCTTTAGCAATATCATAATAGGTTTAATCCATTTAAGATGAAGATATAACCAAGCAATAAACAGACCTTTTTGGCCTTAGTTGATATGGCAGCTTGGTAATGTACTCCTCCTTGAGGAGTTAATTGATAACAAATAGGACTAATGAAATAGTATAATTGCTCCCGTTACAGGAGTTAAACTGTACAGTTTAGAGCAAAATGGCAAATGCCTCATGTGGAGGAAAACAGCTGCTAACAGTGGTGCTCGGTGTAACATTTGGTGACAGCACTAAGCAAATTGCTAAGGGCCCAGTGCTACTGTCAGCCAGCCCGTGTGATTGCAATATCATAGGGGTAAATGAAAATTTATCCCAATGTGGTAATGCGATGCAGGTGGTGAACCAAGCCATAGCAAAAATGCTCCCAAGTCAACAGAAGATGTTCTATTTTTTTATGATTCTTTTTCTGCAGAATGGAGAACAGAAGATTCAAGGGGACCATTTGGGCTGTCTGCTCTCACAGGAAACTCATCATATAAAGCAGTTTAGAAACTCATAAAGGTCTGTCATAGCCTCCTTAGATTTCTTTTCCTCTCTATCCAACTGGAGAATTGCTGCAACATGGTAAGTGGGAAGAGTCAGCTAGGCTGAAAATCTACCTCTTAGACTGTATTTCTTTGATTCACGTTTTACTGAATGCAGAAGACTCCATTAACAAAGGTGCCCCAGCATCAGCACCTCTAAAACACAAAGCTCAGAAAAAATGGTCCTGAATATAGCCTCTGTCGGTAGCCACAACACTTGAATACTGAGTCCCATAACACTCTGAGATCCTCAGGGTTTTCTTTTTTAAGAAAAGGGTTTCTTTTTAAAAAAATAAAAAGGTTTTCTTTTTTAAGATAAAGAATATGAGACACTGGCAGTCTGTGTGACTTGCTCCAGCTCACTGTGAGATTTCAGCAAACCATTGGGGAGAGGAGAGAGGAAATTGTGGAGTTGTGACTACTAGACAACACTTCTTAGGATAACACATTCTCTGTTTTCTCAAAATGTTTTACGAACGTGGATAACCATGGAAATAATACCCTGTGTGGGAGACCGCGGAAGTATTAGACTAACAGATCTTGAGTTAAAAGCTGCTCAGCTGATGGTATCCAGCAGAGTCACTTTAACTCTGTGGAGACATACTCTTGACTTGGAAAAGTAACTCATGCCTTGAATCGATTAAGTCAATGGAAATCGATAAAGCAATATTACCTACAGTAATGCAACATCGCTTCAGTTTCACACATAAGCAAGGGAAAAAAATGCTGTTTCTTCATAAAGAAGATCCAGAAGTTTCAGGGTTTTTTTAAAAAAGGGGGGAGGGAGGGAAGAAACAATCTATTTTTAATTCAAAGTATCTTTTCCAGGAATGTGAATACGGTGTATTTAGCATGCAGCATAGATCTTTTTTTCCTGATTCTGATTCCTTTGGATGTTTTATTTTGTTGAGTTCCATTAACTTTGCTGAAATCATTTCTTGCAGATTCACGGTAGTGTTGGAATCTGTATGAGCACCTTTCAAATGCAGTCACGCTTTGCAAGAATTTATGCACTTATTTATACACTTACCCATTAAGAATTTATACATTCACTTTGCAAGAATTTATTCCCTGTCTCCAAGTTCTGACTGGAAAGACAGTGCTGAGTTCTTGAATCACATTCGGATGTGGAACACCAAAACTGTCAATGTAGTATTTATGGCTAGCAAGAAATAAGACTTCATTGAGCATTCACATAGTGCTTCACTCTCCTCTTTTTCTAAATAGAATATTAAACAGAAGCGCAGTTTATCCAAAGCTTTTTCCTTTTGCATTGTAAGTGGAACACATNAAAAAAAAAAAAAAAAAAAAAAAAAAAAAAAAAAAAAAAAAAAAAGCTTAATGAGTAATCTTCAGTAAAAAGCTTCAACTTCTCAAACATGTTAATATATCACACATCAAAACTGATACTCCCCTTCCCAGCCTGCTTCTCCCTCCTGGAATTAGGTATAACCCCTATGGTCTGCTTCTGCACTAAGTCCATGTTGTAGCCTGCCTAGCCCAGGAGCCTGTCCTCCCTGCTGGCACGTGGGCTCCTGCACTGTGACATGTCCTGCAGTCCATGACATGTCCCACAGAGCAGAGAGACAGGGATGTTGGGAATAGCTTGTGGATCAGCAGCACTTGACGCATGGCACTGCCTATGGCAAAGACTGTTCTTCACCAGGTGTTTCCCTGCCTGCCACCCTCGCCCTGGGAGGAAGTCATGGTCATCTAAGTGTTAAATTCAGCTCGTTCTGTGATTTCAGCTAATTTACAGTCTTTATGGGCTCAAATCCAAGCACTGAACTTCACTAAAAATAATTGTGTTCGGTTGTCTGGAAAAAGCAAATGAAGGGTCAATTTAACTCATGCTGTACTTTCTCTTGCAAAACATTTTTTTCCCATCAATTATATTTAAAAATTCAATTTGCAGACAGTATATCCCCTGAGATGTCGTGTGGTGCTTCCGATGCATTTATGTGCATTTGCACATATTCATGCTTAAAGACCACCGTATAAAGATGAACTAGCAAATACACAACCAAATTTCAGACACAATAAATGAGCTAAATGTTTCCCAGGGGTGATCCACAGAGAGTGCCTCGCTGTCACAGTTTGCAGGTTACATAGCACATGATCCAGCTCCATCTCAATCCACTCAGCCCACGGCCATTGCGGTGCCTTTGGCATCTCTTCTCTGTGATGGAGGACGTAGCTCCTGTGCTGCCTTTGTTCACAAGACTTACCCTGCTCCTCACAAGAAGGAACCTCTCCTCACATTCCAGCCTGCTATGAAAAAAAGTACTTTTTCAGGAATTCTAAGTATAGTAAACCTGACACAGGAATGTCCTTTGGGAAAAAACATTCCTTTGCTAAGTCTATGACACATTTCCTAGTAGAAAGTTACTGGGACCATTATTTCAAATTGAATTGGCCAAATATATCTTGGGTTTATGACAGAATAGGTCAATTTATGCTCAATGAGCTGGTGTTCCCACAACAGAATATCTGCAATGGGTAGTGGGATATGTTACAATAACCTAGACTTCTGCGTCTGTTTGGAGTCATATGAGTCTCCATCCCTGGAGATGCTCAAAACCCAACCAGACACAGTCCTGAGCAACCTGCTCTAGGTTACCCTGCCTGAGCAGGCGGTTGGACCAGGTGGATCTCCAGGGCTCCCTTCCCACCTTGCCAGTCAGAGTCTGATTCTGTGAGGCTTCTTGCTCCTCTGATATCTCCTTCCACACTCCAGAAATATTTTCAAAAGTAGTATCTGTGAATAGAACATATTTTGCTTAACCCTTTCAAAATTTAAATGTGCAAAATCAATCATCTTTTAAAGAAGATTAAGAAAAACGTCCAATGATTAAGCCAGAGTCCTATTGATATGCCAGATTAAAACTTACTATTATTATAAGCAATAATATAAACAATTAAATACTCTCTGATTATTGCACCTATGGCATTTATTTAATAGCAGAAAATAACTCCAACTTCTACACTTGGAAAATAGCCACTAACTAACCCTGATTGACTAGAAAAGTTTGAATAAATGAACAGAAGTGAATTTCTAAAAATAGATATTTAATATATTTAGAAAACTGCATCTAAAAATAAATAAATTTAAAAATTCTTGTGGAATGATAAATAAGTATTCAAAATATATGAATATCAGATTGAATATTATTCATCTAATAAGGAGGATTTTTTTGTATTTTTGCATATTAATTATTCAATTTAATGTCTCTGCAACATAGGCTGCTTGCACATTTCAGTTTTCGGTTCTTGTCTCCTTTATGGAAAACAATGTGTTTATTACAACATTTATCACATAATCACATGTCTTTCTGTGTTCAGTAAGGGTACAGTTTTAACTGACGGTGTTTTAGTTTCTATTTAGTTATACAAAATATTTTCCCTGAGATGATAAATCAGATTATTCCACTATACAGGCTTAAAAATGAATCAATTGCAAAGGAGTTTCCCTGGGGACAGAGGAAAGGAGAGTTACAATCACTAATTGCATTTCCAAATATATCTCATAGTCGCCTAACAGATTGTAAAGAATTCCAATATGTTTTCTAAAAAAAAAAAAAAAAAAAAAAGCTTCACAAAAATTAAATCTTATTGACAGAAGCTAACAGATGGATAATACAGATGCTGTCAGGAGTCTGCCAATATGGGCAATGTCATTTCTTTCCTGGCTATTCACCCTCCTGCTTAAACGTAGCAGTGGGCAGCAGTTAAAATATTTCTGTCTGACTTCAGAAAAATGTTCTTTTCCTGCCAACTATTTATTGACCATATTTAAAGGAGGACAGAAAAAAAGATACTGACCTGGGCTAGCAAGCATGCTTAGCTGGCACAGTGGAGAGGCCTGATGCGCACAAGGCACAGGTCCTTTCATGGGCCATAAACTGGCAGAGCTCAAGCCAAGCAGAGCGCCCAACATAATGTGATGAATTCTGCATAGGTCAGACAACTTTGGCCTGATAGAGTAGTAATTTGCAGTAGAAGGGTAGTCATTTGTAGCTTCAGCAAATGCTAGCTCAGGGCTACCAGCCACAGCACCTTGCCAGAACCTGCAGCATAGCCCACAGCCTCATGGAATAAAGCATCATTTTAGGATCCAGCTAGGGAATATTTGTGAATAATTTTTCATCTTCTGCAGAGGACAAGGGAGTGCCTTCAGTCTGCTTCCACCATACACGTACTTCAGTGTCCACATACACAAGCATGAGGACCATCTGTCCTTGTCCTTCCGCCTGCTTTGCCTTTCTACCTCTGACTATAGCCCAGGTAACCCATCAAGGCCTAAAAAAGACTCACTTGCTTATCAATTATTGCCTTCGAAAATGAAATCATAAACCTAATCCTATGGTTAGGTAGCCAGTCAAGGAGAAGTGAACAAATAACAATATGAGGTACAGAAATGAGTACTGGGTTATAATGGAGAAGTTTGATGGCCACATCTTTTGTTTCAGGAATTCTGCAGGAGATAGAAAGTCAAAGAAGTTCAGGTAAAGTCTCAGAAATATTTTGAGGTAGAAGCAAAGAAATGCTATTCCTTCCCTTCTAGTGATACTTTCTTATCCTTATTTTTTTCTCTCTCTTTCTTTATCCTCACTTCAGGAGAGTACAAGATAGATATAATTAGTTACCTTTGCCTNGGCAGCAGTTAAAATATTTCTGTCTGACTTCAGAAAAATGTTCTTTTCCTGCCAACTATTTATTGACCATATTTAAAGGAGGACAGAAAAAAAGATACTGACCTGGGCTAGCAAGCATGCTTAGCTGGCACAGTGGAGAGGCCTGATGCGCACAAGGCACAGGTCCTTTCATGGGCCATAAACTGGCAGAGCTCAAGCCAAGCAGAGCGCCCAACATAATGTGATGAATTCTGCATAGGTCAGACAACTTTGGCCTGATAGAGTAGTAATTTGCAGTAGAAGGGTAGTCATTTGTAGCTTCAGCAAATGCTAGCTCAGGGCTACCAGCCACAGCACCTTGCCAGAACCTGCAGCATAGCCCACAGCCTCATGGAATAAAGCATCATTTTAGGATCCAGCTAGGGAATATTTGTGAATAATTTTTCATCTTCTGCAGAGGACAAGGGAGTGCCTTCAGTCTGCTTCCACCATACACGTACTTCAGTGTCCACATACACAAGCATGAGGACCATCTGTCCTTGTCCTTCCGCCTGCTTTGCCTTTCTACCTCTGACTATAGCCCAGGTAACCCATCAAGGCCTAAAAAAGACTCACTTGCTTATCAATTATTGCCTTCGAAAATGAAATCATAAACCTAATCCTATGGTTAGGTAGCCAGTCAAGGAGAAGTGAACAAATAACAATATGAGGTACAGAAATGAGTACTGGGTTATAATGGAGAAGTTTGATGGCCACATCTTTTGTTTCAGGAATTCTGCAGGAGATAGAAAGTCAAAGAAGTTCAGGTAAAGTCTCAGAAATATTTTGAGGTAGAAGCAAAGAAATGCTATTCCTTCCCTTCTAGTGATACTTTCTTATCCTTATTTTTTTCTCTCTCTTTCTTTATCCTCACTTCAGGAGAGTACACGATAGATATAATTAGTTACCTTTGCCTACAAGTGAGTTACTGTGGTTGTAATAAAATTGACAACATGCGAAATTGTTTAAGTCCATCCTTTGGAGTCTCTTAGTTTAGTATTGAAAATGTAATGCAGTGCCATAGAGAGACTTCTGGGGAGCTCTCTGAGGAGCTAGTTCTGAGCATGGTAGCTCAGGGACTGAAGGCTGTGTAGCTACAGAGAGATGGACAAAACTGTCCCAGCACTATAGACTGCCACACACGACTCATTTACTCCGGTTCAAGGTAATATTGGACAAGAACTTGCAAATATGAAAGAAGTGAGAAAAGCTCCAAATACTGTGATAACTTCCTAGGTATTGGGAAAGTCTAGAACATTCAAGGAAGGATGGAGAAGACAGTCTCAGCAGGGTTCTTACTCTTAAAACCAACAGTGATCCAGGGTGACTGCAATACAAGCTTCCAACCCCTCTTGCTAACACAGCAATGGACAGCAGCTCTCTCTCCTTCTGTTTCTGTTCATGTAGCGTTACACAGATGCTACTCAAATCTTTGGGTTATTGAACCACACTGACATGGCCGTTCCCATGCTCTTAGCTAGAACCGTGCTGATTCTGGAATCCAAACTCATTCCAAGAGAGCTTGACTATCCCTGCACTGATACTTCTCCAAGCTTGGTCTATATCTATGGATACATGCTATAAAGCATCTGACTAATGACTGATTATGATGAGGAGGAGGTCGAAATACTATCCATTGGGAAAAAAAAAATATATGCATAGACTATTTCTGGCTAATAATAACATCAAAGTGAATGGCAACATGGAGCTGAATGTTAAATAAGAAACCACACTGCATGTCACAGATGAAGTTGGTTTTGCTTTTGTAGAGCTACCAGGAGAGCAGAGAGAAAGTAATTGCACTCTGTGAACATGCAATTATTTCCTCTTTTATAAAGTCCTACGTGCTGCTAGCAATGATCTGCTAGGTTGCATTACAGACAAGTAAATGAACAGTTTGTACTCTAAAAAATGTAAGAGAAGACAAGATTTGTTCATTAAGTGGATATAGACTCCTACTATTTGCAGTGAAGTGTAGAAATGATGAGTTTGGGCTCCACACTGTGCTGTGAATTTCACCCAAGTTGACCTGGTGAACTGCTTTGGATAAGGTTAGGTATCTGTGAACTTCCATTTACCATTTGACAAATTGTTCCTCTCACAAATCATCGCACAAGGAAACAGCCATCTATCATTCTATGCAAGCATATATGCAGGGGAGGGGCCGGCAATTGCTCCCAAATGGCTAGAATTTCCCAGCCACTTAGCCATGAATGCTTCGTTAACTGGTCAGCATTGCTCCTTCTGCTCTTAATTGCATCAACTACAAGCGAAGATTACAGGTGTCTAGCAGAGCCACAACTATGTTCAATCCCAAACTTATCCATTAAGGGGAACTCAGTTTCTCATGACAGAACTGAAATGCTCTCAGTAGAAGTACCTCCACTTATCTGAGCAGTGACGTTAGTTCTTTTGTTCCGGATCCTCTGAACCTCATAGCCTCTTTTAACATTTCACCTCCTACACTATAAATGACTGCCAGCAATCACGTTAGCCTGCTTACATTTCACTATGAAATGTCAGTTACATAAGCTTGTGTGGAAGCTATAGGCACAGGGGGTCATTGAACGTCCCTGCTCACAGCTGTATCGCTTCCCACAGACCCTTTTACTCACATCCAGCTCGTGGTCCTCTGTCCTTCAGCATCAGAGACCTCCAAATTATCAGTCAAGCATTTTCGTGAGCAAATAATGACTCCAAAACATATATTTAATGCTATGAAAAAAGATAAAAAAAAGATCAGCATGAAAAAATAGGGCATATTAGTTTGAGGAAAAGCATCCATATCCCTGCTCAGCTTGAGATATGTCAGTAAAAGAACTGAACTTGCATGAACAACAATGAACAAATCTAAGAACAATTCCGCCTTATCTACAGTTAACCATTCCATGCATGTTCCAAAAAGAAACAAAAACACACAGTGTAATTATTCACCACTTTGTGTTGAAAATCCAACCACAAAATTCAGGGGCATAAATCACATAGTCAATAATAATCATTAATATGCATTTCTTATCAAGTATTGAAAACATCTTACAGCACTGCAAATTTAACTTTGAACCAGAGACTGTTGGGTTATTTTAGACATTGTTTTCTCTTATCTGAATATTTTCAACAGACTTTCTATTTCAATATGCTTGTCAGAAATACATTTTTCCAGTAAATTACACAGCTGCTCTTTATCAAAAAAGGCTTGTACATAATTTAGCATCAGAAAAGCAAAGTCTAAAGCATCCATTTATAGTAACACAGAATCACGCGATTGGAAGGTGGTACTGGAGTTCACCTATCTTGTTCTGGCAGTTTTTCAGTGAAGGCAGTTCCACAGCCTCCCAGGCAATGTATTCCAGTGCTTCACCACCTTGATGGCTTTCTTCATCTTCAGTCTGAATTTTCCATGCAGAAATCAAGTATTTTGCTTCTTGTCCTAGCAAAAAATCCTTTTTTTAACTATATATAAAGACGGACTTAATAGATAAAGAGATGGATGGATAGGATAGCGAGGATACTGTTACACATGGGCAGCCTGTTCCCAGCCGTGTACACGAGCAGGCTGCCTAGATCCTGCTGCCTGCACATCAGTAGAGCCCATTGGTGCCACAACATCTATACACAACATCTATACAGTCACCTGCAAAAGTCATGCAGTCCTCAAGACCATTCACATCCCTAAATGCCCAGGACCGATATAAACCCTCCTGGGCCAGGGCCAGGAAGTCATGCCCTGCCCCGTACATTCAGTGCTAAGACTTTATTCTTTAGATCTTTCTTCTTTAAAGCTTTTGTTTTCTTAATTCCCCTAAGTCCTTTAGAAATATTTGTTTCTGTGTTTCCTTTTCTGTTAAAGTTCTGCTGATACTACTTTTGAAAAGGGGTTACTATGATAATTTGGGGGGAAAGGCCTCACTCCTCAGATTATGTATGGATTTGGTAATATGAAAGGAAATAGACAAAGAAATATTCTTCACTGCAAATTTACCTACGCAGAAGACCAAATTTTCAAAATAGCTTAGCTTATGTATGCTTAGTTTAATATATGCTAGATATTTTGGGGTACACATCAAGTGTGAGTTCTTGTGAAACCCTAAGATCTTTCTTTTCATTCTGTTCCCAGAGCTTGAGGCCTTCAAAAGACATGGTGCTGATGGTGGAGCTCAAGTTCTGATCTATCAGAAAAAAATATGGGAAAAAAAAAAGAAAAGCTGGCAAATTTGAGAGTTGCTTTGCCAACATTGCAGATGATACTGAAATGTAAAGGGGCAGGAGAGGGACTTCTCTGCAGGGCTACAGGGGGACCAAAGGCACCCAGAGGACAACTCTGCCCATGTGGAGCACAACAAGGGTGCCAAGGTCAGGTTGCACCTCAGCTTTTGAGGCTTGGCACGGTTTAACTGCCTATGTTTTCAAATTTAGTCCTTATTGAGATGGTAAAAAATCTCTAGAGCAAAGAGAATTGTTTAGATTCTGCTTGGAAAGCAACAATCTCCCTGAGCTTTAAGCCCAGAGTAACACTATGTAATATTAATAACACATTTATAGGAGTTCCCTTTGCTGATTTACTGCATCATTCCTCAGGTTTGGAGAGAGCGAGGTAGCAGTCACCCCTCACCTTGCTTTTGGTGATGTTTCGAAGTCAGAATCCATGCCAATGTAGAGCTCCATGTAGAGCTCCATTCCTCCTCTGGAAGCAAAGGGTTCTTCCCTAACTCCTGCCTGCTCCCTTGTTCTATTTGCAAAAGATGCAACAATTTCCCAGACATATGTGCCAGGTTGACAGTACAGGTTTTTTATGAACTGGCCCAGCTGGTACTATTTCTTTCATTGGTGGTTTCTTATTTTTAGATTTAAGGCAGTAAGTACTATTAAGTATCCTTTAATTTTAAGCTTTTATGCCCCATTATATTACTTTTAAATTGTCAGCAAGATGATATAATGGGTAACATGAAGGGCACATCAGGCATCAATTATGATTAAAAAGCTAATAATCATCTAAAAATGGAGATGATTGGAATTGCTTAAGAATTTCATCTGTGCATCTTTTGACATGTGTAGGTTTTAAAATCTTTTTTTTTTTAAATCATAATTGGCCTAATTCTGTGGCTGTCCTCCTCTCCACACATGCAAGTCAGAAGGATATTCTAGTTTTGAAAGGAGTAGACACCACCGACAGGAAGCTCTGTTATCCCAGTTACTTAATGAAAAGTAGGATGAAGATTCCCTCTGAGCTCTCTTTATTCCGCTTTGATTGCAGACAGCTTCTAGAACTACTGCACAGAAAAAATGCCACAGCTTGGAGTAGAAAGAGAGTGGAGAGCAGAGATGCACAGTGAGACTTGCTGCTTTTCTATGTGGTAGACTAACAAATTTCAACAGCAAATAGAAAATCCAGAAAATACAGTAAATATCTGCAAAAGATGCAAAGTGTAACTATGAGCCAAAAATTTCCCACAGAGTAAATGACTTCAGCATCTCCTGACTTATAACGGTATCAGTGAGATCTAGACGGTCTTGAAACATTTTATTTATGCTTGATAAATATTTATTTTCCAGAGATTCCTTGATTAATTTCTTGAAATTAATTGATATTTTATTTTATTTTATTCATTTATTGGAAGTTAAAGAACACCTCAGAGGGAGATGGGGAGGGGGAAAGGTTTGGCAGGGAGGGGAAAGATTAAAAGATTTAGAGGAAAAAAAAAGATATCCAGGGATTTTTTCTCTTTTTTTTTTTTTTTCTTTCTACTTTCTGTAGCTTTATTTTCTCAGAACTTGGAAGAATGTAATTTCCCTCTTTCCGAACTTTTTTTTTATTTATTTTTTTAAGTTACAAAGTGTAAAAAAAAGAAAGATTAAAGCCTTAAAGGTAACTCATTCCATTATATCTAATGCCAAAGAAAGGGGGAAATGAAGAAAGAAAATTATCCAAGCCCTTGAAAACTTGTATCGGAGTCTATTTTTTCAAAGCAGAAAGGTTGATTATCTTGTCTCAAAGATCAGTAGAAGTGGGCAAGAGGAGAGCAAAAGCATCCGCCGCTGAAGGAATCCATCTGAGCAATGATTTTCCAAGAGAAATTAGGCTGACGTAGATATTCTTGGCAGTATTTTTTTTTCTCTAGCAGAATAATACCTCAAACCTCTCTTTCCCCTAAATTAAGGTAGATGACTCTGTAGGGGACTTTGTGTGAGCAGAAGACAATCTCTATTGTGTTTAATTGAAGCCTCATTATTCCAAATTACTGCATGAAAAGACCACTCAACGTTGAAGCGCTGGGCAGCATAAAAGCCATATGATAGCTGAATGAAAGGATTTCAATTTCCCAAATTTCCTAGCTATAATTTAGGTGTTTCTCACACCTCAGTCACTCTCAAGCAACTTGAAAACCTTTTCTTCCCCATATACTAGAATTGACAGTTAATGAACACCTCCTGCATGGCAAGTACAAGTTAAGAGTGTATAGGTTATTCCTCACTGAAAAAGGTGTAATTCTGTTCAGAACAGAAACCTACAGCAGAGTTCTCTGTGTGTGTGTGTGTGTGTATGTGGTGGTGTTGGGTTGCCAAGCATGGCAAGAAGACTGCATGCCTGGCAAAGACGGATTTAAATGTACAAGGCTTACTGATCTTGAATCAGCTTGATTGGCATATGAGATCTTGAAGTCAAGCTTTAAAACATATAATTTTATCAGACAGTGGGGCCTAGATCCTGCCCATCTATTAGAAATATGGGTCTGGAGTAAGAAGTAGCTGTTGCCATCATTCAGAGTCCCCCTCCGTTGACCATTTCCATTTCAGTAGTCATTCCTGGGGACACAAAATGGGGTTTTTCAATGTTTTTTGCAATGTTTTCTTGCTTTGTTTATCCTTTAGTTACATGTGATACAGAGCAACTGAAGAGGTATAAAAACTATTCTAAGCAAAGAACAGGCCAAGCAGGCAATAAAGACAGAAAAATATTAATATCGCTACAGAAATCCCTGGAGAGGTCAGATGGAAAACTCTGGGTTTACAGTTCCACACACTGCTACCCAACAAAGGTGAGTTCAGCCAAAATAGATGCTTTGGAGGACTATTATTTCAACTAGAAGAACAGGGAAGCTATTTTGGAAGGAACTAAGAGATGGGCTTAGTCTAGCAGAGCAAAAGCTGAGACTTAATTGGATTAGAAGATAAGCAACAGAGCAAAAGAAACACTTAGCCTAACAAGTAACATGTAGATAGAGCTGTGGATAAGTTTTAGTCTTCAGCCTGGAAGAAGGTTTTGATCTTCCTCAGACTTTGGTATTCTGATCTTCTTGTCTTCTGGTCTTCTGGTCTTCTGGTTCTTCTGGTCTCATTCTGGTCAGAAGTCTGGTTCCTAGCTTGGCCAGACTTTGACTGAAGTTGCAGAAATTAATAGGATTAATAAGGGAGGAAAGAAAACAGTAGATTTAAGTTTTGCTAGTTATGAAAGGATGATGTAGGATAGGTTTTCAGAGTATGGAAATATGGACTCCATGATCCGGGAATTCTTTCACAGTTTCTGAATTTCTTTATTTCTCTACCAAATTTAACACAAACCAACAAACCTCTACAAATCTCTTGGTGTATTTTCACAGATGCCAAAACTGTAAAGAATTGTTCATGGTTCAAAAACCTGAACTTTTAATTGACAAAGTCTTTTTTTCATCTTAGATTTTCTTTATCTATTAGAAACGTTGCATTTACCCAAATGCCTTTGCAAATCACTTTCCAATTCATGTCACAATTTCAAACTTGTCAGTAATAATAATTGAAATCTGTTCACACTACTGACTGTTATCCTATAAATAATATCAAAAAGACAGATCAAATAGATGCCTGAATGAAGATATAGAAGGGTCTAATTAATTTAATGATCAAAATAATGTATAAGGATAAATAATTACCTTTAAAGAACTATACTAAGTGACAAAGGAAAGCTTTATTATATCATTCTTTTGATTTAAAGAAGAATCAAATGACACCTACATTAAAAACTCTAAATGCCTTAATATGTCATCATACTTCCAATAATAGCATGTTATTCACCAAGAAGCAATAAATATTCATGTGAGAGAAACAGTTTAATACAGTTGGTGGCATTAAATAATTATTTCTAGATAACAAACTAAACTAGACAATAGAGCAAAGGCACAAGAAGATATCTCTTTCAGCTGTTATCCTTTGGAATATGCTGCCAACTTTCCCTGTAATCGGATCTTGTCTCACACTGTTCCTGGTGAGTCTGTTAGGCTTTCATAAGGATGCTCGGTTACTGCACACCGACATCGGCC
Source organism: Nothoprocta pentlandii (assembly GCA_013398315.1). Lineage (NCBI taxonomy): Eukaryota > Metazoa > Chordata > Aves > Tinamiformes > Tinamidae > Nothoprocta > Nothoprocta pentlandii. The sequence goes on from VZSG01000123.1 coordinate 139,742, forward strand.
CCTGATGAATACACCATCATGCAACCATGTATTAGCAAGAGATGTTGCCTAATGCTGAGTTTTATTGGAATTGTTACCAAGAAAGTCCGAACTTTGAAAGCTGAATCTGGATCATTTGAGTGCAGAAAAGGACTGTAAAAATTACTACATGGGTAATAAATGTCCTAAGAAATATTTCTGTTATCCAGAATAGGTTTTTTGTGACTGTAGTAGGTGGACAGCCTCTCCATGAGCACAGATCATAACCATTTCTGATGTGCTGGTACTTGATTTACATCTGTAATGTACTTGTAGCAGTTAATAATTTATTAATCCCTTAGTAAACCTGCATTAACCTAATCTAAAGACCTAGGCAAGTTTAAAACTCCTCCACTCTTGCCTCTTTTAGTTGTGTCAAAGGCTTGTAATGTATTCCCCACATTGCCCTTAGACCATTAGACTTAAATAAACCATGTGTCATGCACTGCAGTCATAGAATAGTTTCAGGCCAAAAAAAAAGGCATGTAAATGTGATTTTCTCACACGGACAACACTATTCATAACTCTCTCTTAAAAACAGAGAATAAATAATCCAAAGTTAACATCATACAACAACTAGTTGTACAATGTGGAATGCAGAAATACACAAGTATACAATTCCCATACTTGTGGAACGCAGAAATTAATAATCCACAGCGGACAAAGTTTTGCTTAGCTCCCCAGGCCTCCCTCTCACCTAAAAGGCAGCATGTTCCTCTCATTTCTCCTTTGTTACAAAGCCCAGGTTGGCAGGGGCTGCAGTTTCTAATGGTCCATTATATAGTGACAGAAGGGTTTGCTCTTTGGCATTGCCTGGTTATCCTTGTCTGCCAGGTTAGGTGGGTTTGCACTCACCTCTATTTTTTGTCTCCTTTGCACTGAAAAGGTCCTTGAACTGACATCCTTAGTAGCACAGAAACCCTCACATTCCCTGCAACCCCACAGAGTCCATTGCTTTACAGTGAGGAAGAAGTCAGTCTTTTTAAAAAGTAGTATTTATCCTTACAGGAGAGTGTAGAGCAACTCATTATATTACTTTAACAATAACAAGCATTCCCAAGAAGACAAAATTACATTTATGCCTCATTTTTATACCATTGTCTGGTGAATCTTGAAAATACACCTATCCTTCCAGCTAACACCATCTTGAAAAAAGGACAATAAGCAACATGCAAGATCCAGAGTGGTGAGAATCCAACTGGGATTCTCCTCTTCTCCTAACATCACAGCAACTTACCTGAGCGCCAAGTGACACGGGGATGCTGGGCTGGAGATGGTGCTGAGAGAAGTTCAAGCAGCTGTTAGACTTGACCAGATTTGCACCAAGTTCGTGCCCAGCACAGAAAACTGGCTCACTCTCATAAATTATAAACTTCTATCTTCTGTTTATTGTGAGTCACAGAATTTCAGAACAAGTCATTTGTGCACTATGAGAGTTGTGAAATATTTCCCTAAGTCATGATTTTTTTTAAGAACACCAACCTACCTTTGAGAAATCTGGTCTTATATGCACTTTCAGGGATGAAGATTTCCCTTCTTGTAAAAGACACTGTATTTGCACCTCTCTTTCTGTGCCACATTTGTGAGCATTGACAGGACACCCATGTTTGTGAGCCACTTTCACAGCTGTTACATGCACCAGCCAAAATATATTAAGTATTTTCTTAAAAGCACTATCTCCCTTCAATTCCTAAACCAATAACAAACAGAAAATGATAACATCATTTAAAATAATACACAGTGTTAAGAGAGAAAATCTGTTCGGTTATTCACTGGAACTACAGCTATGACACTGCCTTGGTAGGACAGGAGCTGCTTCTCCAACCACTGGACTCTGCTGCCATCAAGTGGAAATCAGGATAAATATTAAATAGCAGATTTAATAATCTCACAGTGCTCTTTTATCAGACATCTCTACAATTTTTCGTCTAGACTGTTGATGCTAATATTTATTATGTATCCTCAGTATCGAGAAAGGAACAAGCTTTCAAAAACTGAACAATGACATAAAGATCTTTTCTAGATACACATGATGGGAAGAATGAGAAAGGGAACAGCAGGCAGTTAATTGCTTTTCCATCAGGAAGGACCCAGTTACCCTTGCACATCTCTGTAGCAGGTGCAAAGGTGATGAACTCTCTGGCAGAAATCACACCACCACGAAAAGTGAGAATTCACCTTAAATTGCACCATCATCGTTCAGCTTTTATCCCTCCCGGAGGTAACTGTGGAGCTGATATCAGGCTGACCTCTCTGCTAGCAGGTTTTGCTGGGAGGCAAAAGCAGCTTCCAGGCTCATCCGAGACTAATTCATGTAAATCATGTCTGCAAACCTAGGAACTATTCTGAAAGTTTAGAATAAAAATTGCTTACTGAGGAGTATTTTTATTATCTTTCATCTAGACTGTATATGGCAAAGTTTTTAAAAACAACTATTTTTTAGGAAGGAGACAACACACCAGCTGCAAAGTATTCATGCACTGCAATCCTCATACAGTGCATGGTAGAGGACTGCAGCCCTTTGACACATTTAACTTTCAAATGCTATGGTGGATTTGTAGCAAAGGCGGCAAATTTAGCATTGGCACAATTGAACACTTGTATCTCTTTAAATTTAATGCAAGACACAAAAACTTGTGTGTTTTGTTTTTTCTTTTTATCCATGGCTAGTGTATCATCATATAGATATTTTATGAACTGGTTGGGTTTCACCTTGGGTTTCTCTAGTTCCTCAAGTTTCCATAAACTTAATTCTCAGATGGTAAAAAACTTCTAACTTCCCACCTAAATTCTTTCAGGTGAGGCTATTTCACAATTTATTTAGTGAATATTCTCTCTTTTTCTTGGCATCTCTGTCCTGATATATTTATATGCAGCAATCATAGCTCTTGTTAACATTTATTTGAGAGTTGACAGACTTTTTAGTCTCCTCAAGACTTTCAGTATTAGTAGTATCAAATAAAAACATAGAATCATAGAATGCTTAAGATTGGAAGGGACCTCAGAGGTCATCGAGTCCAACCCCCCTGCTCACGCAGGGTCACCTAGAGCACGTGGCACAGGGCTGCGTCCAAGTGGGTTTTAAAGATCTCTAAAGAAGGAGACTCCACAACCTCTCTGGGTAGTTTGTTCCAGGGCTCTGTCACCCTCACTGGCAAGAAGTGTTTCCTTAGTTCCTGTGCAACTTTTGGTGCCTCAGCTTGTGACCTTTTCCTCTAGTCCTATCACTGGCCACCACTGAAAAGAGGCCGCCCCCTGCTCCTCACTGCCTCCCTTGAGGTATTTGTACACACTGATCAGGTCCCCCCTCAGCCTTCTCTTCTCCAGGCTGAACAGGCCCAGCTCCCTCAGCCTTTGCTCACAGGGCAGATGTTCCAGGCCCCTGATCATCCTGGTACCCCTGCGCTGGACTCTCTCCAGCAGCTCCACATCCCTCTTGTACTGGGGAGCCCAGAACTGGACACAGTACTCCAGATGTGG
>VZSG01000123.1:143699-166615 GCA_013398315.1 Nothoprocta pentlandii
ACTGACTACCACATGCTTGCCTTTTGTTGCACAAATGTAATGAATAAAAGGCTGAAAGTTGAAAATAAGGACAGAATTATTAGGAGATATGAGAAACTGCTCAGAGCCCTGTAAATAGACAAGCATAGGACAGATTTTTCTGTTCAATAGCCATACTGAAAATTGACAGCAGTAATTTGGTCTGTTTCAAAATAGAATGCAACTTCCATTCAAACGTTTTATTAAGCAAAATGGGAAAAAAATGGTTTAATCATAAATGTTTTATTTAGTCCTAAAAGTAGTGTTTAATTAGTTTAGGGCATTGAGAAAATAGAAATTTATAAATGTACAAATCATACTCCCCATTTTTATGGCTTATTGTTTTGAAAAAGAGGCCTTTTTTAGATGCTGTTTCTAAGTTTTGTAGGTTTCACCTAGAAAATAGCAAATTAAGTATTGCAGTAATACAAAATACCTCATCCTGAAATTTTCAGAAAGAAATATTTTGACATTTTCACAATTTCTCCTTCTTTTTTCAGTCTCCACTATTTAGCATATTGGATATGACAATCTGACATCACAATTTGATTAACTGAAATGTCCTATTTTGGCAAAGTTACTAATCCTCAGAAAAGAAAGCTGGCCCACATCTACCTACAGTATCTGTCTCATATTGCTCTTCAGCTTTGAAAAAAAAGGGTGATTGATACAAATATCTATGAAATGAAAAGTGACATGGTGAAATGGAGAAAAAGATTCAGTCATTTTTTGCTTCTCCCCGTATAAAAGCTATGAAATGTCAAATGCAGCTAGCAGATGGCAGGTTCAGAAAAGAAAGAAGGAAAGAAAGATTTAATTTCATTAAAGGTTTAGAACAACTCAAGGGATAAATTTATGGACGTGAATCCTAGAACAATGACGAAAAACCAAATCATTATCAGCTCAGCAAGTCCCCAATCTTCAGACTGTTGAAGGCCAGGAGAATATTTTAACAAACTACTATTGTATGCTTTCTCTCTTGCCTAGGCTGGTAATTCTAGAAAATTTCTTATAAAAGATCCTGAGATAGATGTGCCTTTGATGTGACCCACCTTTGTTCTGAAGTGCATTTCTGCAAATAATGCAAATAAATAGAATTAATGAAAGAATTAAGCTTGGTCAATTTTCTTGTTGTGCAGAGCTGTGTTTGAATGGCACATACCCTATTTAAAACATCATATTTAATGTCCGCCCTTTTGAGCAGATATTTTTGAGTTCCCACTCAGAAGCAGCAAAATGTCTGGGAAACATTAACAACCCACATATTACATGTTTTATTTTCCTATTGGTAAAGTTTACAGTAGATTGTCCTATCAAACTGTTTACAATAGCATATACTAGCTTAAGTTTTTATTAGCTTATGATATTTCTTCTTGTCTTAGGTAGCAATTCAGATTTGTTGACCACAGCAGTGTCAATAAATAAGCAAAGAACAGCCTGCTAGGATCTTAATGGAGAAGACCAGAGGTGCAGAAAGCAGAAACCAAGGAAACCTCATTTAGAGTTAAATGAATAGCTTTAAACCTATCAAGCACCAATACTTCATATTTCTCTTAAGTTTATATGAACATTCAGCAAAGCATGGAGATGAAGATGCTTGTCAGACCTAGCTCTCCCCACTCAATGTTATCTCATTGAATCCTGTGTGGGTTATCAGCAAATTCTTATATGTCCTATAAAACAAGAAAATAAACGGATTAAATTTGTTTCTGCCTCAGTCTCCTAGTTGGGTTCTTAAGGGTCACTGTGACAGCTCTTGACATTACCTAAATTTGTAGCCTTTGAAAAGCACTTTATAATTTGCTCTGTGATATGTAAGCACCATGAAGATACAGCTAAGCTGGTGGCATGAACCACGCAGTGCATGGAGCACTGCCAGAAGAGTCAGGCTGAGCTGCTCCATTCCTCAATTTCTTTTTTTTTTAAGCAATTGTAATATTTTTTTCATTATTTATTATTCAAAAGGATAATTACATTTTTCCATTTCTGGGTGTAGTTTGCTTTCCCTAAGGAAAAGATGATAGTGGTAAAATAAGAATAATAGTGAAAGGAGTTCTCAAACCTTGGTTCATCGACCACTTGCTAGGAGTGTGCAGTGATAAAATAATACAGGTACCTCCTTCTGATTCCCTGCTGCATTAGGGAAAGAACTGCAAAAAAAAAATGTTTTTTCCAAATATATTAATCTGTGAACAACTGCTGCTCTAGTTACAGGAATGATTCAAAACTGTAACTGGGAGATTAGACTGCCCATGATGCTAAAGGTGTTGGTGACGTTCAAAAGAGATTACATGTCACACAACAGAAAAGCAGAGCAGGGTCACAAGACAAAGGCATGAGTCATTGCATACTGTTAGAAACTGTATTAATTCAATATTAAACAAGGCCTGCAGTGCCATCCTGAGAACAGCTGACCTCACATAAATTTGTGGTCCCAGTTATAGCTCTAAGGCCCTTAAAAATCCACCACTGATATAGGACACATCCTACTGAAATATTCGGGCACTGGCCTTCAACTCAGTGCCTGCAACTGTATGAAGGGTGAGAAAAAGGAAATGAAGAAGAAAAATCAGAGTGGATAACCACAGTGGAGAATGACACGCAGCCATAAAGATTTATGCCACAGAAAAATGCTCCTTCTTGAGGAACAGTGAGAGGTGGGTGTGGAGACAATCATGGAAGGGGCAGAAGAGGAGGCAGAGGCCTGCACTACTCATGTCCCTGGCCAAGGTGGCCATTCGTGCCCCTGCTAGCAGGCTGAGACAGCCATCCTGGAGGAAGAAAAGGGGTGATCAGCCATACTGGAGGAAGAAAAGATGCTCTACAGAGGTGGTTCTCTAGGAGGGTGGCCTGTCCTTGCCTCCATCCGAGCATTCCTAGGCAGAGTCAGTCACCCAGACCACACTTCCTCAAGTCAGGTTGACACTTCTAGCCTCCTTCGTTGCCTCTTTCTTCCCAGGTAGAGCATTTATATTTGCCAAGGGTTCCTATCAGCCCAATCTCCTACCTGTCCGGGTCCCCTTGGATGGCAGTCCTGCCCTCGAGCTTATCAGCTGGTCCCTGCACGGTTGCGGTGGCATCTGCAAACTCAGCAGGCACTGTCACTGCCTCCAGGTTGTGGATGAAGACGCTAAAGGGGACAAGTCCTGGGATAGACTCCGCAGTATCCCTCTTGTCAACAGCCTCCAGGGCACAGCCCAGTCATCCAACTGTTTTTTAACCATCTGTTTTTTAAACTCATTTGAGTCCACAAGCGCCCTAACTCAAACAATGCTGCCTTTATTCATTTCTCCTGTGCACTGTCCAATATACCAATATCAAAAGCTTTGTATAACAGAGACATACATAGGAATTCTTTTTTGAGACAAAGTAATTTCCATCCTCAAAATGTCCTTACATTAGTCGTAAGCAGATTTATTAATGAGATGATTGTGAGAACTGAGTCAGAAAAAAAATGCAGGGTTACATGACTCAAGAACAAGAGAGAGCTGCAGTCATTAATCAAAACATTAAAAGAAGAAAAGATGACTTAGAAAAAGAGACAGGGAATGCTAATTCTCTGCTGCCCATCATTATTTCAAGGAAACTGGACTCTTTCCAAAACTGAGCACTTTGAGTCTATCTATGCAGGAATAAAAGAGCCATTTGGGGTCAGCATAACTGTAAGATAAATGGACAGCAGAGGAGTCCCTCGTTACTCAGCTTGACTGGAGACAGAAGAATATTTGATGATCACTTTTATATTCTGTCCCTGAAGGTGACCACAACTAAGCCAAGCCAAAATGATGATGGTTAGCAGGATACCATTGAAAATGAAGCATTATGGAGAAATCCGGAGTATGTGATGTCAGAGTGAGAAACAAATCTGTATAGATTAATTAGAACAATAACAAGAATTTAATGAGCCCTGAGTTAATGCAATGGGAGAGATTTGAATTAAAAGAATGGTCCTAACAAAAGAAGATTAGACATTTGTGAGATCTGAGAAAAGCCCAGGGGATCAAAACATGAAAAGTATTTCATTCTTGCATGAGTTATAAACAGAAGGATCTCTGAGAAACTTGGTGAAAGAAAAATAGCTTTAACAGCATCTGAACCAGAGTGGGCAAAAGTATTTCAATGGAATTCATTTTAACCTCAAAGAAGAAATTTCTCACTTCTCCAGGTGAAACGTATTAACCTCTGATAAGCAGTGAGTCAATAAAAATGACTTAAGAGTTCTTTCTGGCTTTAAACCCAGATAATCAATGAATACCAGACAATACCTGTGCAAGCCAACTGCTTGTCATTCATACCATGATGTTCTTTATCTTCCCCATCACACTAAAAGGACAGCATCCTTCTTTGCTCTTTACTCCCTTGCAAATCCTAAGATTGTATCCTAGAGATCATATGCTAAAGAAGATGAGAATTTCTTTCTCCCCTCTGAATGACCTCATTGGAAGTTGTGAATATGTGCACAGAATTGCTACTAGAACCTGATAAAAGTAGGAACATGACTAGCCCCGTTTTTTCATTTCCACAAAATCCTGCTTTACTTCCAGATTAAGGCTTTCTCATAAATTCTGAATACAGATATGTAGCTCTCATAGCTCTAACAGGAAATAAAAAGCAGTGGTGACTGCAAAACAAGAGCCTTGGTTTCATTCACCTCACAAGATACAGAACCAAGGCAAAGGGATCTTCTGAGGATACAATCCTTTAGAAGCAATTCTAAGGAAACAACTCCTTGCTATGAAGTGCTCTTACAGCACTCAAAACCAGAGTTAAAAGAAGCACTTCAGGCCTCTGCCTGACTGCAGAAATCAGATGTTTGTTGGCTCAACAAGGGGTTTATTGTCCTGTAGTCCCAATCATACAAGTGCCCCAACCAAGGACCTTCCATTTGCAACCTCTTATGCCCACACCATGAAGCTGCTCAGCCTGTGTTTTGTACCCTCGTGTGCAAAGTGCTGTTATCCTCCTAGCTTTACACCATCACTTCTGGACCATCACCACAGTGGTAATTGTGGATTTTTCATGGGGAACCATTATTAGTGTTGGATGAATCACATTTTCTGATCTTCTCTCCTTTTTTATTCTTTATTATATGGCTTTTATTTTATAACTTTATGTTATGGAACATGCAGTGCCTAACAGCTGATTATATAATGCTATTAAGCATTACCTAATAATGCTTCATTAGAAAATTTCTTTGTACAAACCTATTCAGTTAGGTCTTTAGGTACCTACCTAACTTAGAGGTCAATAGGAAAATCTGCATGTTAAATTTACATGTTTCACTAGATTGGACACGTGTACCATATTACCAAGTATTTTATTGCAAGATTAATAACGTTTTGCACTTTAGTGTACCATATTACCAAGTATTTTATCACAAGATTAATGGCATTTTGCACTTTAGCTCTCATAAGGTATTCTTCAAGCATTTCAAGGAGCTGACACAGGTGCCGAGAGACAATTTCTAAGACCAAATATTGGAGCTTGCATTTTAATACAGTACATTATTATGGGGAAACAGTCTCATCTAGCAGCCATCCACCATATGGTTATCTGGTTTCAAGCAGATTGCTAACCCCAGCCCACCTTAATGCAAATAAATCATGGAATTCTCATAATATGTTGGAACCTACATCTGTCACCCTGCAACTACCACTATATGTATACTCCAACAACCACATGATTTATGGTACTAAAATTCCAATCATTGCAAAATGGCACATGAAGAGACATACGTTGCCAACAGTTTTGGAACAGATGGAAATTTAGCAGTGTCATAAACTTCAGACATTATTTCTGGATGATATCAAAGCTCTTTGAGGCTAGTTACAGAAAGGACAGTGCTGAGAATCACATCTAAAAACTGGTCACTGCTTTTATTTAACAGCTTAATTTAAAAATCTTCTTAAAATACTTGATTGTGTGTATCTGCAGCTCGGAGAAAACAGGCCTACTACTTACTCTGCAACCAGTAGTGAAAGGCATTCATATCGTGAAGAATGAAACAAACCTTGTTTTTAAGCATGTTTTTAACTTTCTAATCTTGTTTTTAAAATGTATTTCCTTAAAGACAGAATAAATTTCATCTAACCTTAGCAATCTAATATGAATGTGCACATCTTTTGTGGCTCTGTGACCAATGAAGGACAATTCCTCTCCACTTTTAACTTAGAATACAAAGATAACTACCTCTAAAATAAGTAGAGAGGACCTTGTTATCCTATATGTCAAAATTTGGTCATGTAAAGGGGGATAAGATGAATCCCAAGAATTTTATAAACCTTAAGATCAGGTATTAGCATGTCTTGTTCATTTTAAGTTAATCATCTGTCTGTTTGCTCTACTGGAGTCAATTCTTCACATGGCTTTGCTGGTGAACCCCTGCCCGCTGGTCTCAGCAGCCCACCAACATACTCAAACTTCAGAGGCTCCTGGTTCCTCAGAGCTTGAACCCTGGGACTGCACAACATCAAACCTCATGGCTAAACTCACTGTTTGTTCAGCAAATTGCTTGGGTGTCTAACCAAAGCTCATATTCTCCATCAGTTCTATCTACACTGGTTCTTAGAAGCTTCATCCTCTCCCAAGCCATAAAGCCAAAGGGTCCTAAACACCCCAGCTCTCAGGCTCTTGCACAGGCTGCCAAGCTGGGCAATGTGAAATAAGAGTCCTCTGGATTCCTGGAGTGAATCTGTGACAGATTTTGAGGAGTTGTGGTTCCCTGTTCTCACACCTTTTTCCACAGATGTAGAATTTGCCAAATTACCAATTTGTCAAATTGATAGTAAATTCCCACTGTTACCTAAAAATGCATGTGCTGAATTCAATGTGTGAATTCAGAACACACAGGAATAAGCATTAATATATGGGCCTAAATTCTACCTTACTATATAATAAAATGTCATAATATTCATTGAAAACGCATATATTTAAATCAAGAAAGATTTTGGCCAGTGCTAGATAACAGAAGTATATTGGCTTGGAGAAGCAGTAACTCACAAATTCAATTTATCTATTAAAATTGAGTTGGCTTAGACAAAGTGAATTTTCAGTCACCTAGTTCTCCCAAATGTGAGACAAAAAAAAATATGCCAGTTTTATGCTTTCAACTGAAAATATTTTATGACAGATTTAAGGACAGATCCAAACTCTGTGGAAGTCTGCCACTTATTTTAATAGACTTGGTAACAAGTCATTCAGGATGATAAAAAGATGATAAAAGCAGTAAAAGCTAATAGTAGTAAATAGAATATATCTCAAAAATCATTTTTTGAGATTGCCAACAATTATACACAAATAGATTTATTTAACAAAACAGCAACTGACAGATAAATATTCTTTCTGAAAAAAAATGCTATCAGTTTTCATAATTTGCTAATAAATTTTGTGATCTTTAGTGATTTTTCTTACAGTCCCAGATTCTTGGAACACAGTACTGACTGTAATCCTCATTTTTACTTGAAGTCAAATTAAGTTTGACTAATCTGAACAGCTAAAGAGAAAGGAGTTTGACAAAGGGCAAACCCCAAAGGGTTCAGTTATACCAGCATTTTGACTAATACCAAATCACAGTTATCGGAACTATTAGGTTTTAGCAACACTAAATTATTGTTCAGGTCACAAAAAGGCTGTGCTTGCAACAAATGGGATATTATTATAGACTCATTACATTATTTTATAATTATATTCTCCTTTATGCTATGTTAATCAATGTAGCTTTTGGGTCGAGAGTAGAATTTGGTTTGTGAAAGAGTTTTGCTTATGCCGTAGCAAGTCCCTTATCCCATACTAGATACACACAGGGATCAAAACACACAGGAACCCCAGGTGCGTCCCTGGGGTGAGGAGAATGAGGCAAAATTTAGCAGAATCACTCAAGAAGCAAGCAGCAGAAATAGTAACAGATTTAGCAAACCTGACCTACAATAACTGCATGGAAGAACCAGGATGGCTTAGCCCAAATGAAAGCAAACTGAGAGATCATGTATGTTTGTACGCTTGTATCCTAAAGGTTGCCAAAAGGAGACAGGAGGTAACTTTTCCTGCTTCCCTGTGGTGGATAGGATGAGAAGTGACAGGATTTTACTTGAGGAAGGAAGATTTAAGTTAGACATTAATAAACTTTCCTAGCAGAAGGGATAGGGAAGCACTGTAATAGATTGCCTTAGGAAGGCTGGAGAGAAAGCATTATTGGAGATCTTTAAGAACCAAGCAGCTGTCAGAAGCACTGGAGGAAATATTGATCAAGAGTTTTGGCTCTGGAGGACTAACCTGATGAGCGCCTCACATCCTTCCAGTGTAATTTGATATGGTGGGTAAGTACCCTTTAACCTGACCCTCACGATCCCTATCCTTATATGTTTATTAGTGAGAAAGGGGATCTATATATATGAGGGAAAAAAAAAAAAGAGGTGTTCGAGTGTAAATCTGCATAATTGGCTATTAATTGGCTATATTCTCTGTTTTGTGAAAATAAGAAAAGGTAAGAAATCAGAAAGGTAGAAAAAAAAAGTGGTAACTTACAGCCATTTTTTTCCATATTCTTTGAGTCTACATTTTATCACAGTGAATACACAAGGCAGAATTTCCCTTCTTCTAGAAGAAGCATACACCTGTTCCCTTACAAATAAAAAAAAAAATCATCTGTCTCCATTTGAACCACACTGAACAGCCCAGTCCTTTTTTAGACATTCAGTTACAGTATATACAGCCATCCGTATGTTTCACATAACCAACTGAAGGACAAGAAAGACGTGAAGTAAGGCACTGCTCATTATGCCAAATAAGTTATAAAGAAACATCCATCAATTTCAACTTCTCTTTTCAATCCAAACCAGAGAAAGTATGGATTTGTATTCATTTACTGATTTTTTCCCCTAGAAATATTACTTAGAAATTTTAATTTTCCTCACCACAGTCTGGTAAGGCAGTAAAATGTTACTGCAACCTGTTTAAACTGCAAGAACAGAGAATGACAAGGACTAAGGCACTTTCATCCAAAGCAAAATGAGAATTATTACAACAGGTTAAACAACACTAAAACAGAATGATCTTTCTTTTTCACTAGACACTGCTTTGGCTTTGAACATTACAGAATCATGACTGCTTATTTACGTAACAATTGCACTGTAGTAACATCACTGCTTTCCAATAACTGATGGAAATAAAATGAGAATCTGGGCCATCAAATATGGCTTTTTTACTTTCGTTGTCATTTGTCCTTTGTTTCTATTATAACATAAACATTTGATATTTCATGAGAGTGTGTCATCAGATAGAACTTTCCAAGCAATCACTTCACTGGAGCTGAAAGTCAAATGCCTCACTAGAGAGAGACAGACTCAATGGAAACACTAAAAGGTCAGCTGCAAGATATTTCACTTTCTAAACTGCATGTGGAAATGATATTATTTGTGCAGTAACATAGTAGGCTGGATCTCCATTTGAAGGGGTAACAATACAGAAACCTGACTGTGCTAGTACTGTCTTCCACCAACGCAATTAATTAAATAAGGAATCTGATTCTTTAGTTGAAATGAAGGAATGGAAAGGATTTTTAAATTATTTCATAGTTGTCTACCTGGACATATTTAAAAAACTACTATGTATTGCATAAGCTGAATAGAGAACACATTGCTAAACATTCTTTGCAGGGACAATGATTTGTGGGTTTGACTTCTTTGACTGTCTCATTAGATTATACAGAGAAGATAAATCATCATATTGAATGTTTATATAAATGTGCTCCGTTGATAACTGGGATGCTGTATCATCAGTCTAGACGTACAGTGTGTTCTGAATGACAGAGTAGATAGCTCTGTCCAAGCAGTTTGCAGAGCTTCTCTTGAATAAGTTTATGGAAATGAAATTATATCAGCCATTATTTCATTTTAGTGAATTCTAGTGAATCAGTCCTGTCTAAGTTTCCATTTTATCTTCGATATCTTTTTGTCTCTTAAGTAATTTTAAAACTCTATTAGGTTCCTGAATTACTACTGTTAGACTTTACCTTTACCTATTAGAACATAGAAATTAAATACAAGATAAAAGATCTAATAGCTCTGTTCGTCATTTGAAAGGTCTAATTATTCTTTGTCATTCAGGTGTGGTTCTTAGGGAAAGTTTTTGAATGTTTTGACAACTCCAAATCCAAATTACAGTGATACTAGCTCTTTGGAAAACACTTTGCTATAGCAGATAACAATGTTAATACATTTTTGTTGATAGTTTAAGATATATCTTACAAACCGTACCTGAATTTCCTCAGACTCAGCCCATAATGTCTTGTCCTACTCCTTGACTGACTCTGAGCCATTACGCTCCATCCTATGCATTAAGCCCCTCAGACAGCTGCAGATCAGGACACATCTGCAATGAACAGGAACAGATCCTGGGTCCTTTGCCACAACCAAACACCTCATGTGCACCTGGCAGAACACATACAGTGGACTTGGTCCATCTTTAATACACACTGTTATTAGAGGCTGTTATTAGATCAGTGGCTTTCAGCGCGTTGTCACCAGGGCATCTCGACTGCTTCTGAGAGGTCCACATGACATAGTTGAGTAAATACATCCCAAAGGTCTTAAGTGGGCTTCAGCTAAAAGTTTCCGAATGAAAATCACTGTAACTGAATTATATCCATATATTCTTTCACAAAAGGAAACTTAACAAATCAAGAGAAGTGAATTATACGTGAAATTTTTCAAAATAGTTTGGTTTCCGAAAATGATACCTTTGAGAGTAATGGTGCTTGCTATTTCATTTTGCAGTATCTCATAACTGGTTGTCTTGTTTTGTTTTTTGGATACTGAGGGGCCCAGAACAGTGTGCCCTGTTGTGACAGCCTCTAACATCTAATGGCCATTTATCTTCTCTGTGCATTCTGCTTTCCTGTATCTCCTCACAGCAGGAACTATACACACTGTTTACCCCACAGGTCTTACCAGTCTCTCATTCTTTTTCACATATTTTCCTCATTTTTTTCTAGCAAGACATTAAGTGTGCTTAGAAAATGCAGCATTGGCTCCATTGTAAACCAGCTCTCCCAATCCTTTCCTGAATTTCTTAAACAAACCAGCTTTCCTGTTAGTACCAACACTGTTGTTACTTACAGCTTACACTGTGGTAGCAATACTGCACCTCAGCTTTCTCCCGTTGGACACTCCACTAACACATAACCAAAATCTGCTAAGAGGAAGTGCAAACTAATCACAGAAAATGCATTACACCCAATTGATTGCAATAGAGAAACCTGAGACCAAAAAAAAAGAAAAAAACCAAAACCTTAGGGAACGTTATAATTGCAACACTGATGACTGGTAGGTGAGCTACTCTGTAAACGTAGTTACAGACGAGATGTTATTTTTTCTAGCGCATGAACAGGCCGGTCTGGGAAAGGCAGAGCCTCCTGAAGCAAAGGGAGAGTGAGAATCCTCCTCTTCTAGCAGTAGGAGAGCTTATAGCAAAGCAGACACAGAGGCTTGGTGTGTTTATTCTTCTTCCCTATATTGTGACTTTAATGACTCCATTTCCATGCTACCAAATCACTATGCACTCCCTGTTCTGTGTATTTGGATTTCGTGAAGAACTCCTGAAGGGCAAAAACAAGCCCTTGAATCCCCAAATGTCCCTGTTAAAATAAAGCCTCACTGACTTGATCATGTTCAGGATTTCACATTCCATTCCATATCCAGTATCGTGTGATTTCTGATGTATTTTGAGTATGGTCATAATGTTTGAAGGGCACTAATAATCTAAAAAGTAATATTATGAAAGAAACCTCAAGTGGCACTGCATGTTTTCATCTTTAATTGTCTCATTAGTCCCCCTAATGAAAGTCGTTTACTTTGGTGCTCTAGGAAGAGCACGCTGTTATTTGTCCTAAAACTCACTGTAGGTGGATTAAATAATGATGCCAAATTCTTTCTGTTTCTGATGTCTTCAGTCCTGGTAATTCAACTCATTTTTCAGTGGTAGTAATAAAGTGCACAGCAAGTGTGTCTTGCTGTGCAGCACTAACAGAAGTCAAAGAACTTTCTCAAGTTTTTTATTAAGTTAACATATCTAGAAAGTGCTATGAAACACTCAACATAGCAGCACCTATATTTTAAACCTTTGAATTTCACAGATGTTACTTTTGTATGTGTTCTCTTTTCTAACCTTCACTGAACTTTAGAGCAGTCCTTGATTCAACCCACTGAGGATCCAGCCCTGGCACAGCGCTCCAGTGTTTGCATTAACAGGTATGTAAGCACAGACAGGCTGATTAGCTTCAATCTCCTGTTTGTAAACTTTATAATTTATAATTATATATACAAATATATATACAAGATATATATATATTATTTATAATTTATAATCTTCTTTTAAAAATAAACTAGACAAAGACTTTAAATTGTACCATCTACATATCCTACTTGCATGTATATCCAGGAATATTTAAGTGATTTTTCAAGGGAAATTGACTCAAGTGAAAATCCAAAGAGTCAGTAAGATTTTAAATAGTTGATCAAAACAAAAACACAACAACTAAAATAACTAAGCATCTGGTTACCATTCGCATTCATTTCCAAGCTCTGCTGTTCCTTGATGAATTACTCTTTATATTGCATTGGACACAGTCTAAAGCAGTGTGATTCATTGTGCTGTGCTGAAGGTGCTGGCATATCCCAGCACAAGAGCTCCTAATCTCAGAGTCAATATGCAGTTAATTTGGAAAAGGAAATCATTTAGCCATAAAACAACCTTAGCCCAAGGTGTGGAGACTTTGAAGACAGCAGTGAAAGAACGAATAGAAAAAAAAAAAACAAGAAAAGCCTGACTGAACAGAGCAGATGATCTGGGAAATCTGTGTGAATAAAAACCGATGTTTGTATTCATGGAGTTTGATATCCCAAGGACATCACCATTTTTCCAGCTCACTCCAAACAAGGTAGCTTCTCTAACACATGACAGTGCAGCTGGCGTGGTAGAAAATCCTTTTATATACCTTTATTTAGATTCTATGTCTCATATATCTGCATAGTAGACAGTTTCTATTGTGTGGCAGTGTCAAAATTCGCAGCAAATTTTTATTTATTTTTTGTATTTTTAACAAGATCCAAAGCCTGATTAAAAATACTTCAAAGTGAAACATGGACGCAAGATGGTCTTTTCCTTGTTTCACATTCCTTACTTATCCACTCATGAAAAAACAAATAATGATTTTTTTCCAATCCCATAAAATCTGTATGTCCAAAAACCTGGAAAGTGGTTTTTAGTAGTAGTATTTTTATTTGTATAGCAATTAGTATGTATTCTCAAATACATATTAATGTATACATACTAAACTATGTATTAGTACATTTTCTCAAATAAATATATTTTGCTTTCCCTTCCAGCCCTACTTCAGTGCGGACCACAAGATCAGGTTGTTCCACTATAAACCTCAATTAACAAATTTCATGGAATATTTGGATGTTTTTAGAACTAACTGAAAATTGAGATATAAATGTAAACTAAAGTTATGGATTTGAGCTTAGCTATTTCAGAGGAAAGGGGAGGTGAACTATCACTGTAAGCATGAGACAGTTGCCATATAATACAGCACAGTGTCACATAGGATAGGGATCCCCTGGATCATTTGAGGGAATTTTCCTTCTTTACAGGCTGAGGCCATGACTACTAATGCCACAAAACAGTCTGAGAAGAGACTGAGTGAGCTGGGCCTGTTTAGCCTGGAGAAAAGAAGGCTGAGAGGGAATCTGCTTAACATGTATAAATTTATGAAGGAGGAATGTAGGGAGGAAGGGGCCAAGCTCTTCTCAGTGGTGGCCAGTGATAGGACCAGGGGCAATGGGCATAAGATGCTACACAGGCAGTTCCATCTCCAGGTGAGGAGGAACTTCTTCACTGTGAGGGTGACAGAGCCCTGGAACAGGCTGCCCAGGGAGGTTGTGGAGTCTCCTTCTCTGGAGATCTTCCAAACCCGCCTGGCTGCCACCCGGTGCCCCGTGCTCTGGGTGTCCCTGCTGGAGCAGGGGGGTTGGACTAGGTGATGTCTAGAGGTCCCTTCCAATCTTAACTGTTCTGTGATTCTGTGTATAATGAGAAGAGTGCCAATACAATGTCCTTTCCGAGAAGAGTGATTTTGCTGCAGTGGCTGCAGGAGCAGTCACTCCAGTTATTCATATTATCACTTATTGGCAAATAAGATTAAATAAGTTGTGATAATTTAAAAAAAATCTAAAATCCTCAGATCTTTATTAGTATATCAATCACTCCTTCTGTATATAGAATTTCACCATCAGAAAAAAAAAAACAGACAATAAACTATTGCTAAAGGTTTTTTACTGGAGTAAAATGTGGCAGCCATTGCACACAGGAGCGGGGCAAAATAGCAATGAAAAATCACCTATTTCCTCCCCCAAAATGAGTTGGTTCACGAATGAAGACAAGGTGATACATACTGAAAGCCTCACTCTCAGAAAATAAAATAGCAATTGGGTTCTATAGTAACTCTGCTATCACACTGGGTCGAAAACAAAGCGCAATGTTTCTACAGAAACATTCTGTTCCTCTGGAAACCAAAATCCTCTGGAGAAGTCTGAGCATCAGGAATCTTGAATCACATTAGACCACATTATGATGGGAATAGGTAACATAGGTAACATTAGGCTATTCGGAGTTTGCAAAGTGAATGCAAAATTTATTCTCCTTTTAAAAGCTTTGCTTTCTCATTAAGAAAGCTTTAAGAAAATTCAAAGTTTAAGAAAGTATTATGGAAGTGAAAAATATCTAAAAGCAACTGTCAAATGAAGATGATCAGGTTGAATATCTGCTAAAAGTACATATTTTTAAGCATATCCTTCCTCCTATGGTGTTTGTCTTAGAGAGGGGTTCAAAAAGTCTGAATTTTGAGCTGAGAAGATAATGTCCATGTGTCCAATTCTATTTGATTTGTTTCTTGGTGCAATTTTTTAGAGCAGGGGTCTTTCAAAAATGTTTAATAAATTAAGGCTTAGATCTTGTGCATATCCTTTAAGAAGTACTGCAATATAAGTACATAAATATAGCAGGAAGAGGGCAGGGCGAGAAGAGAAAAAATAATAGAAATCAAATTGATGTAAGTTAATCATTAATTTTCTAAAAGAAAACAAGCCTTGGGAAAAGTCTCTAATAAATATTATATATCTAATCTAAGACAATTCATAACTCACTGTGCAGAAGTTACTTGACTACCTCAAAATGGTGAATTTCGAATGTCTTCCCAGCTTCATGTTAAGGTCTTCTCTGTGTTCCTGCCTCCAGAACAGAGCACCATAATGCCTAGTCATTCCTTCCAGATGGGCAAGAAAAGGAACAGGGGTACATGGGTTACATGGGAGCCATGACATGCTCATCCTCAGGTAAACTTTGCTGCTATAGAGACCCTGAAGCAGAGAACAGAAATGATTTTCAACTTTTACAGCCAATATAGTAAAAAAAAAAAAAAATGAGAACAGAGTTCAGGTGCCTGAACAGTTTTCCAGGATTATAGTAGGCAAAATAGGTTAAATGAGATATCTGCTGAAATTTATGAATCATGTAGGAAAATCATCATCAGAAGAATCCAAATGACTAAATCAGTTAGTGGCTCAAACCCTGATATTAATTGTAGCAAACAAGCTTCAAAAAGTGAGAGAGCTCCTGGATTTCCATAAGCAGCATTGGCAGAGCTATGTGACAGAGGAATAAGCAGCTGAGAAAGTAGCAAATACTCACGTTGACTTTCTGCCAAGAGTAAAACCTGATCCAAAATATTGTTGAAGATAATGATTGCTCAGAAGGTAGAAAAAAAATCACCCATCATACATGAATTATTGCAAAAGAACCTGTTAGGGCAGAGTTATCTAAGTCATTGATCCTTGCTAACATAACTGCAGCCTTGTCGTAAGATCTGTCAGTAACATAACAGAACGACCTGGTCTCTAACAACAAAGTGATTGCTGAGAGTAATAAGACACAGCAAAGTCATACACAGACTAATGAACTGCAGAGCTCTTTGATGGGTTTTTCAGTTTCTGACTCAACTAAAAGTATTCCAAAATTACAGAATAAGAAAACTTTCAGCTTCTGTGCTCAAGGATAATGGATTAAAAAAAAATCTGAAGTTCATTTTTACTTAGCAGTAATATGAAATTTCAGCAGATAGAACTGACTGTCACACTCACAAAGTACTGTTTCCTGAGCAAAATGCTATTCCAGGAACAGGGATGGCAGAACTCGAGGATTTCACAGTAGGGAATGTCACTATGTCTTACCCAGCTACATTCACACCTCCTTACACAAGCTGTGCATGTACCAAATTGGACAACAAATGACTTTTCACAAGTGAACAGGATACAGAAACTTAAGCTCAAGTGATAGAAGTCTCCAAATCCATGATTTGCATAAAACACATGACAAGTTTCACAGGTATGACCTACAATAAACCCCATAAAAGAGATAGGGAACAGAAACAGAAATGCTCATAGATTTGGCTCCATGTAGCAGTAACAGATGACAAGCCAGGTGGCCTGGGAATCCTCTTCAAGAGTAACATTCAATTGCCAAAGCTCAAGGAAAGGAGGCAAATGTGGGTCTTTTTGGAGAGTGACCACTGTAAATCAGCAAATATAGTCACTGTCTGAGGAGTGAGAAAGAAGCCAACATCACAAAAGAACAGACTGTTTTCCTGAGGCTGGAAAAAATGCAAGGAAAACACAAAAATCTTTATCAGCACTTCAGTCAATGAGTTGGTGTGTGGAGGTTTTCCAGCAGAAATCTCTGTGGGAAAAGTCCTTTACTTTCTAAAAGGAGAAATAATGAAACTTAATCTTAAATAGTCAAAACTGGCTGCTTTCTAACACAAATACGCAAAAAGGCAAGGAAGACCTAAATACAGATAAACTATTATTCGAATTCAAAAATTTAATTAACATGAAATTTAATGTGTTTTAGTTAACACATTAAAAACCTATTTCCAGGATATATGGTAATGCTTAAATGCTGCATAAAAAAGTTACACAGGTTGTGATTATCTAAATTCCATCTTACAGATCCCCATAATCCTACCATACCTATAACAGTCATTTTGTAAAATGATGAATTAAATGTGTGGAACCACACTGTAAATGGGATGGGAATGCAAAACATCTTTTTATTACAGCATTTTAACAGAAATATTAATTAGGCTTACAAAATTTTCTTTGTCAATCAGGCAAGCTGAAATTTCATTAAACTATTTTTGCTGATGAATAACAAGAACAATCTGCGAGGGAAGAATGTATTTGAATAGTTAATGCCATGGCCACTGGTTATTGAAACTCAGCCAAGAGGTTTCCTGTATTTTAATGGAAGAACTTCCTCGCTGAGGTAGGACCACTTCTCCAAACAGTATATGTCTAATAAATAGGAAATTGCCACTGCTGTAATAGGCAAAACCAAAAGACAATAACAGAAATTAATTAGGGCAAAATAAGCATTGTGCCTGTTTTCCTCGTCCTGAAATTAATCCAAATGATTTGCTAAAAGGCAAAGTTCAGAAATTAATCCAGAACTGCAGAGTTTATCCTTCATAGTTTCATTCTGCTTGTTACTGTAACCATATGTAAGAAGTTCTTGAGTTCAAACAAGTATTTCCAAATAAATAAATTTCGTTTTCCAAACAAAACAAGTAGCAGCAGCAGCTTACACTTCTTTGTTTCACACAGCTTTCAAGGTACACTGCTGTATATGTTATGTAGGAAGAAGAATTTGTTGGGTGAAGGAAGGGAACTGCCCAAGGAATAAAAGAATGAAACTGAGTTAAAAAAAAAATGTGGACAATTAATATAAAAATAGAGCAGTGAGATCTATTTGTCTGTGGGAGAAAAATCTGCAGAAGAGTGTCAATGTTTCGGTCAATAAAATCTAGTCTGGACCTAGGTAATGGCCTGCAGAGATCCTTATGGCCTTGAGAGAAGTACGCAAGTCAGTAGGTTCCTTATAATACTATGAATAGAGGAGGAAAAGCTATTTAAACTCAGGGATTTTGTATTTGTTTATCAATTGAAACCAGTGGGAACGTAGAGAGCTTAAAATATTACTTTAATATCTCTCCTGCTATGGATTTTTCTGTTAAGATGGAAAATACTAATTTCACCTTATATGTATGCAGCTGCCCTTGTCCCTGAAGATCCTAGAATATCTCCAAGCTATTTATAAAGAAAAGTACCTTCACTCAATCATAGGTGTGACTGCAGCAGTCATATTTGGATTTGATTGGGTTTTAGTCACTAGTAGGAAGCCAGTTAGCAAAAGAGAATAAACAAGGATATTTTGGACACTAATATCTATGCAAAAACCCGGTACTTAAAGAGTATGATTAGATAACCTTTCATTTCAATAGTTTACTTATTCTATAGCTGGTTTTGAAAAACTAATGGCAAAAAGGAAACAAAAGCGGAGTCTTTACTGGGATTGTAGATGATGCAGATTACAGTGTATCTAGTTGAAAGTAATTTTTGATTTGAATATTCCTAAAAAAAGAGTATGCAAAATCTCTCCGAGGGACTAAGAGATTCGCTATCTGAGGGAATATATAAGACTGTAAAGAGTTGGAACTGGAACTGGGAGTTAATGCCTCTTAAAGCACAGGAGGAATCCCCACAAAACCTCCCAATAAATGTGTGAAAGGCTCACTCCAGAGCAATTGCACGAGGGCTGCTTACTAAATAACTGAATAGGAGTATAAAAAAAAATTAAGTTCTTACTGAACCAAGATCTTTCCTGCAGACCTATGTCTACTGTGCTTAAAAAGTGATCTGGTTTTAACGGAATGCAGGTAGGAAATTAAGGCCTAGAAATCAGTAGATATACAACACTCAAGTTTCTCCTCCATATTTGTTGCAAAAAGTTTGAAAGGATTGACTCTCCATTTAGGACGTTGCTCCTAAATCTTCTCTGTTTTAGTTGATCCCAAATCCTCCTTCCTCTCTAACAGCAGTGGAATAGTATGTGCTGAAGATCCCACAATTACATAACACAGGGGCCTTTTACACTGCATGTGGGAGGAAAACCTCCTAGATGGGATTTCATCTCAGTACAAATTAACTACTAGAAGTGTGGGGAAAAGCCTAGATCATTAACTGGGAGTAATCTAATTAATGGACTCCAGCTAATCCCAACCTGGCTGGTCTAAACAAGCAACCTGGCATGGAATGCAGGATGTGAACAGAGCTGGAGCAGAGTGATCTTGTAAAAGCACCAGAAACACAGCAACAAAAGCATAATAAACAGTGAACAAAATGAAAATAATCTCTTGCTCTAAATATATCAAAATAAGATGACAAAAGTGTCATAAAAGTGGGCCAAAAGGTATAGGCATTGTATAATGGATATAATTTGCCTTTTGACTTTGCCTGCACATGTTTGACAACTGCAGCACATGCCGAGTTGGCCCCAAGCGTCCCCAGCAGTTCCAAACACACAAAGGAGATTTTAGCCCATGGTGAAGGGATCTCTTTCCTGTACCAGTCTCCCCATCACAGCACACTATTACGCTCCCAAATTCCCTCAAATCTGTCCTCTGTATCTACTC
Organism: Nothoprocta pentlandii; assembly: GCA_013398315.1. Classification (NCBI taxonomy): domain Eukaryota; kingdom Metazoa; phylum Chordata; class Aves; order Tinamiformes; family Tinamidae; genus Nothoprocta; species Nothoprocta pentlandii. Next base: position 163,300 of record VZSG01000123.1, read on the forward strand.
TTGTTTATATCAGCTCTGCTCCTATTTCCCCTATTGTCTTTCCTCAGCCTTATCTCAGCTCTTCCTTTAACTGGAGGGTTTTCACACACTGCTCTGATGTGAGGGCTGCCACAGGAGTATTTTCTTCCTCAGACTCTGTGTTTCAGATAGGAAGCAGGAAGGAGAAAAGAAAATGCAGTCGAGTCGAATGGGTCTTAACTTTGGCAGACAAGTCACACAGTTAGGACCTCATTATGGACTTCCACAGAAGGCTGCATAGCAGTACATTTAATTACACAGGAGTCATTTTAATTGCTCTAAGAGGGTAGCCCACTGCTAATTCTGAAAACGGAGACATTCAGAACGTGAGAAAACTCAACATGGAACCCAAAGAGAAAAGAAATAACAGTGATCAGAGGAGAGTAAGAGATCATCCAAGTATAATTTAGAAATACCAACTGAATGTAGCCAGTACAGCTGCATTCTGCCTGGGTGGATTCTTAAGCAAGCGAGTTACGTGAAGAGCCATGTCGTCTGCTCAGCCCTTAACTGGGACACCCTGGAGTGACACCTTAAATATCAGTATTGTTAATTTTTGTTCTACAAGTTATTCCAGGAGACTTAAATTGTTTAAGTCAAAATCCGAGACTTGCTCCAAAACCTAGGCAAGGTTACAAAAAAACTTGTCCCAATTATCTACCTGTCAGCTGTCAAACAAAAATGCTGCCAAAAGCAACTTCTACAATTGCTCTCAAAATCTGTGCCATTAAAAACTAAAGGTATAAAGATATCCTAAAATGATTGGAATCTAAGATGAAAGAAAATGAACAGTTTGTTTTTTGTGATGCGTTTAGACAGTATGAATTCAAAGTGCATGCTTTATGGGTGATATTTTTCTAGAACTATCCTATTTTAACAAGAATAATTTCTAATAAATCCTCATATGAGAGGATTCAGCTTGGCACAATCTTAACAACTGAAGCAACCATGGCAATAATAGCAACACATGAAGTGCAACTTATGTGATTTGACAGTCTCATATTTCTTTGTTTCTTTTTTAATTGCCAGTGATTGCTGTCAGAAGACTATTTCATTTTCCTTTCATAAGTAACAAAAAATGTAACTAAGAAATATTCCTGTGTATAGAGCACTAGAAACTATCCCCAAATTGCATGACCACAGAGTATTATTTTAATGAAGCAGTAGCAACAATTATAAAGGGAAGACTAACTGCTAATGACCTTAGAGCAGCGCTACGCATTACCACGAGCTTCTAGAAAAACACACGAGTAGGAAGCTTTAGAGAAGGGATTATTTATTTTGCACATGTATTATCCGGCATTATGTTTTGTGTTCATTAAAGAATGACACACAGAAGGATTAAATGCCAGTTGTCACAGTAACAGGGCTAATGGCATCTTTGTCCCCTTCCTGCATTCTCTCAGAGCGCTACCCTTAGCTTTCAGATTCATACTCCCACCTATTACAGGATAAAATTAAATTTTTTTTTCACTTTTAGGCCAGCTCTCAGTCTCTGCTCTCACTTAATGAAGAGTTTATCTGGCAGAGCAAATTAATTCAAGCATTTTCTGTTCTTCTTTTCAGTGATCTGACAACTTCTTAAGAATAGTTTTCAGTGTAAAGTAGGGAAAAAAAAAGTGTTTAAAAACAGCATTCTGGCTCATTGCCTATCCTATGCCAGGATTTATCATCTCCCGTTGGCAAATTAGGTAGATACCTTCAAAATCCTCAGGCAGGTCTTTATGCCTCAGTCTAATTTTCACAATCAAAAATCCCTCTTAGATTCTTTTTTTAAATGCCTTTTTTCTCTTATTGCTGATACTTTAGGGATTTTCATAGGCTATATTTTCTCTCAGAGACTTCCGTGTAATTGCTTAGTGATGGCTCACACTGAGTTATGCTTTTTCTTTCTAACGGAGCACCTGTAAAATAAATTTGTATATTCATATTATAAACACCCAAACAGATGAATATGTAGAATATAATTACATTATTTAGAGCTGCGATAAATCCATCACTTCTCTAAAGCAGCTGATCTCCATGCTAAAGAAATAATATTGGTGGCTATGTTTGTTACAAGAACCATGCTGAGCCTAGTGCAAGAAAATGGTCTTTGTCCCACAGTCAAACTTATCACCTGAGATCAGAAGATAAGGTGCAAATGTAACCTGTAAATAAAAACTGATTTTAAAGTTAATGCATTTACACAAATGCATTTAGTTCTTAAGAGTCATTACATACCACACACACCAAAAAAAAAAAAAAAAAAAAAACTTAAAGAATTAAAGTGACAAATATCTAGGAAGATTGCCCAGTAGACATACGATTATTTGTCACTTACATTGCATCTCAATTATATTACTTCCCTTAGCATCACCTCTTTTATTTTTGTTCCGGACATATGCTAATTATATACCATTGATTCAGTGTGTTTAGAAATTCACCAAATTCTCAGAAACTGGTATGCTAAAAGAATATTCCTTACTTAGGACTTCTTTAAAAATCTCATATTGCAGGGTCTTAGTGGAATAGAATATAAACTATTAACAAAATTTAAGTATCCTCTGGCTGTCAGAATAACTATGTGCTTCTCAAATATTTCTGATAAGAACCTGACAGCCACTTCTTCCAAACTCGGTCATTCCCTACATGCTCTTGCTACTGGCTGGGCACCTTCCGAGGAAATTCTCCCTGTTTTAATAAAACTCTCGGGTTTGTATCTTGTCTTGTTTGACATTCGGTCCCTGCACCGCTCTACTTCCCACTTTCCTGTAGAAATGTGGTTTTAGCATTCCACTCATTTAAATGTATAAGCTGATTTGAAAGCACTTTCCTCTTTTGCTGGCTGTTCTAATTCAAAGGAGTTTTTCTCAGAATCCTTAACAAAACTTTCAGTGATTCTATATTTACTCCCCTTACTCTTCAGTTGCTTCGAATTCTACTAATTACTACTTATTTAAAGCCAACAAATAGATATTTGGGCCTTAGAAGCCGAATTCTGGTGAGGAGGTGATGAGGATCAACAAAAGCAAACAGAAAATGCAAAATAAAATTATGCAACATGGGACTTATTTAGGGAATTATATATTTAAGGGTGCCTCAAGAGACTGAAAACACAGCTCTGGCTAATTGCTATGGGAATTGTTCCTCTTAAAACACTTTGGGAAAAAAAAATGATATGAAATTTTAGGATTATTCATCTGCATTTTTTGTTGCTCCCCATAGGAAATGGAAGTCGCACGGAGAAGTTCGCCCCGAGGTTTCCACACAAACCCACGGGGCCTCGCGGCGCCTCGGCCCGGGCTGTGGCGGCGCC
>VZSG01000123.1:166965-195791 GCA_013398315.1 Nothoprocta pentlandii
GTAACGGCCGCGGCGGGAGGGGAAGGCGCCGGCGGCGCCCGGTGTCACCGCGGGTGCCTGTTCCTATATTCCTATAACACCAGTGCTGTCCTGTGCCAGTGTCACCTCAGGTCCCTGTCCCCTCTAGTGCCAGCACCGTGCCCTGTGCCAGTGTTACCTGTCCCAGTACACCCACATCTGCCCTTGCACCGGTGTCCCCGGTGTCCCCTCGGGTGCCTGTTCCAGGTACCACCCTGTTCCAGTGCCACCCCACGTGCTGTCCCTGTGGGCTCAGCTCAGCCCCGGGGCCTGTGTCCCGCTCTGGTCTCTGGAACTCGGTTTATCCTCAGGTCTTTCACAAGCTTAGAAGGTTTAGTGACTTAGGGAGTCTCGGCGAGTCCCTGGCATAGCTGGATAGGATCCAAACCAACCCAAAAGATCCCAGCACCCCTGGGATCTTGCCATTGCACCGAGCACCAGAGCCCCCATCGAGCTGAGAGTCCCATCCCGCCCGTCCCAACCCGGGCCCTGGAGCTGCCTTTCCCTGCTCCCGTTGTTTGCAGTTGTGCAATTGCACAAATGGGAAGGAAAGCCGAGAGCCGCCCAGCCTGCACTGATCTGTGTCATTTATTTCTGTTGCTTTGGCAGGTCAAAAGGCGATGGAGCAGAATAAGGGAGTGTTTCAGGGCCTAACTCTGGCTAAGTGAGTACTAACTTATTAACTGGGAGTTGAACACACAATGGAATTGAATATGTTGGTTTATTAAAGATGTGAAATACAAGTATTATTTCAGAGACAAACACGATTCTTTGTTCATTTCTTCTACTGCTTTTTATGCCAGCTACGGAGAGGTTACTGATAACTAGGATAACACAGCTCATTCCTTTAGTTAATAATCTAGTGAGTGCCTTTCTTTATTTTTATTTTTAAAAGTGTGTATACCTGAACAAAGAAAAATGAAAGCCAAGTGGGATTTTATTGAAGTGCTAACTATTTGAAATGTTTTTCAAAAATTGTCAAAGTTGCTAGGCTACAGCAGTATGAGCTTACATATCACAGCATTTAAAAGCTCAAAAATCTCAAAAACAAGCCTATTAATTGCTAGAGCCATAGCCCTAGTTTACACATTGCTCTTACCAGGTGTTAAGTAATGCACTTTTCATCTGCAACACAATCATCTTTTTCAACACAATCCAAGTTCAGTTCTTCCCCATTATTATTAATCTAAAAAAAAAAAATCAGCACAGCACAAAAATGTTTTTAAGAAGTATAAATACAGGCTGAATCTCTGTGAATACAGCTTCATGAAGGCTGTATCGTTGAAATCAGGGATTGATTGCCTCATTAAAACAATTAACCAGACCAGAGAGGTTTAGGAATGGCAGGATCTTGCTCTGTATGTGTTGGCACTGCTGAAAGTTTCCCAGGATCGAGGGGCTTTACAGAACTTGGCTGTTCCCCATCCTCACTTGCCTATTACAGGAGCTGATGTTCCAGGACCACAGCAACACAGGGAGTACTTCCCTATATGATAAGTTGGATAGAATAATTTATCATAATTTTATAAATAAGCATACTGTATATTTTCATGTTAAAAAACTCTTATATCAATATTAACCTAAGGCAGTCCTAGCTGTTATGACACATACTAAGTGTAAAAGTCTCTCTTCATAGAAACACACGTATTCAAACATGTGTGTTTGGTCACACCATATTCTGACCCAACAAGATTTTTATATTATTTGAATATACATATTCTGTTGTACTTGATTATACCTGTTCTGCATGCACTTTTCCTCATAGAAAATAATGTACACTGCAAAAACTCCGTATTCAGAACAATGTGGCACTTATTTTTCAACTTTAAGAAGCCTTCTTTTTATTAGTGATATGACTGGTAAATATAGTCATATAAAAACTTGAATTAAAAAAAAAAAAGAAAATAGTTCTTGTTTGGGTGCTTTTAAATAAGTGCAAAGGCTATTTTAAGAGAGATCTTGTTGGCTTCAGTTGAAACTGGCATATGTGAAATTCCAGGCCATCACAGAGGAATCTAAGGAGTGATTCCTCTCACCATAAAAAAAGTATTCTAGGTAGCTATTTATTTCCATTAATAGTGCAAAAAAATCTAAAAGGTCAATTTAGAATCCATATCTCATGGCAGAAGACATTAGTTTCCATCTGTGCTGCCAGGATCCAGGGGATAATGCAGATTCTTTAAAATTTGGGAAGCTGGCTGAATAATGGTCATAGATATAATGATAATTATTTCTGTGCAGTGAAGACTCATAAATTACAAATTACTATCCATGGATGCGTGTGGCTGACAAAGTGAGTAAAATCGTTAAATGAATTGGTTGTATTTCATATAATGGAACTCTGGGGCAGAAGATTCTAATGCAGTGTTGTATAACAACCCGTTTTTATAATTCCTGTTTTAAAGCTATCTTTTAGAAGGGAAAAACAAATAGTACTGGGTCTAGAATGTGGGTTAAAGATCAAAATTAAATGAATGTACTGTGTAAGATGGAAATCTTAAATTGTTCTGCATAGGTTTAACATGTGTTTGCATAGGTATATTCATATGTGCTTTCCTATTTGTCTGCAAACCTATGAGTAAAACAGAAAAGGCATGAAACAGATGCTGACAGTCTGAACTAAGCATTTCTAAAAAAATCAGGTTCTAAATTGCAGTTTATTCTAAAGGCTACAAAAGATATTTCTGTGCCTCAAAAAACATTTAGAAAAATACAGATGTGTGTAGAACGCTAATGCAAGAGGGTGAACTGAGCTGTAAAGATCTAACTAGAGCAAGAAATCAGTTTTCAGAAAGATAAAAGCCTGGAGTCAGCAGCGCTTGTTTTCTAGGCTTTGGTTGGTTTGAACCTGAAAACACAGAGTATTTTGCATGCACTATTGCTCTCTCTTCCTACAGATAAATAGTTATAAATGACAGCAGAATATGAATCATCCCTGTTTTACTAATATGAAAATGGAGTGAAAAAGATAAGAGCTTGCCTACATCACTTTAAAAATGCCTTTAGGTGTTTTGAAGTGTTTCAGAGTAAATGCAACCAAAAAATACCTGCCACTTGCTCAAACACAAGTCCTTATTGCCGTGCAGGAGGAACCCATCTGCAGTGTGTGTTCAGTATCTTGTTCTTTGTGTGTTTCTTTGCCAAATGACTGATGGGATATAAAAGAAAAAACAAAGCAACAGAGTTTTCCATATTCCACATCCAGGAATCAAATGAAATTTTTCAGATGCTGAGACCATGTGACTGGCCATGTTCTGGAGGGAGAGTTAGCACTATTTTCAGACCGCTTAGCAGGACTAAAATAGTAGTTACCGCAGCAGTCAATACCTCTATGGAAGTAGTTGGTGGATTTAACTAGCAAGTCCATCTTCATTTGGAGAGTCATAGCCAAGTTGTAAGGTGGCTCTGGTAGCAGAACAACTGTAATAATCTACAGCTTTAGGCACAGCTGGAAGATCAAGGTAAGAAAGCAGCCAAAGATGAGAAGGAGAAAATAGTGAGACTGTTTCATAACACTGTTATGAAAGAAATTTTCCCAGGGCTTGTTGATAGAAAAGAAGCTTTTAAAGGATTTTAAAAAAATATGTCGAGATTTTAATTATGATGTTGTGTATCTAAGAAATATTCTCCAGTTTCTTGTAGCAATTATCACAACATGGGGTATGCAACATTTAAACATCACAAAAAAGCACTTGCAAGGATGGGCTGGTACCAGGCACCCTGTGCTTTTTATCATCATCCCTTTCATAAACTGTCATTACCTTATGTAGATGCTGCACAGCCTTTAGTTCCTGGGCAACCATCTCTCAGGCAATTATTTCATAAATTAATTGATTTCTTGGCCAAGGCACAAGGATAGTAAAGGGAGCTATGAAATATAGAGGATTACTAAAGGAATTACCTGTGCACATTTTTACAAGCAACCACTTCATGGAAACATTCGAATGACTGTGCTCTGCTTAGCAATGGTAAAGGCCTTTGCCCTGCAGAGTTATGTACCATCAACAGTCGAGGATTACATAACTTTTGTGCTTTTATGAATCAAAATACTATAATCAGCAGCCATTACATTTACTTTTTAAGAAAATGTCAGTAGGCTAAATAATTCCCTGAAGAGGAAAATAGCATATGGTCTAACACTACAAAATGATAGGATGCCCAAAATATTCTTAAATGCTTTCTATGAAGAGACTTATTTTATTAAAAGATTAAATTTATCATGAAAAGTAATTGATTACAATACATTTTTTGCATCAGTTTAAATTTAAGGAATATAGTTAGCAAATTTATGAAACAATAAAAATGCTGGTTTTATCAACAGGAATTTCAATGAAGGTCTCTATTCAACTAAAAACAATCAAAAATGGAAAAAGGCATGAAAATAATGCGTGCAAATAATGCATTAAATTAAATTTAGATTAAACTGTCACTGCAACAGATTAAAAAAGTGGATGTACAATTAATTGCTTACTGCAGTATAATTTGTTGCGATAAGAAAAGTGTTGACACTGAAGAAACATCATGTAATTCATTTGTACCTTCATTTACAGACAGCAGTAATTAGATACACTAATCTCAACATCATTGCAGAGGGAGCAGTGCAGAAATTTTCACATTGGCATGATCAGATCAGTAGACTACTACTGAAGATCAGTGGACTACTATTACTGAAAGTAGTAATCTGAGGATTGCAAAGCAGAACGTTTTCTTTCTCTTGGCCAAGATAAGGTTGCAATGACCAAAGACGGCACATTCCAAAACTTTTCAACATGGGGGTAAAGATGAGGTAAAGAGAGATCTTCTAATGCAAGTAATAAAGCCATGCATTGAGGTCAGCTAAGAATAGAAACTCTTATTAAAGCAAAATCATAAAACCAGTTAAAACTAGAACGGGGGATAAAAAAAAAGTGCAAAAAATAAAAACAGGGAAAAAATTTATCAACAAACAGCTAGTTTGAAAAAAAGATAAGCAGATAACATGCTGCTGGAGAAAAGCCCCCCATCTATGGATCTGACCTTTCACCTACGAAGGTTTGCTGCTTGCCAGTGGCTCAGATTGAGGACTCTGTGACAAGACAAGCTGAAGCACCAAAAGTTCCACAGAAACTTAAGGAAAAAATTCTTGACAGTGAGGGTGACAGAGCCCTGGAACAGGCTGCCCAAAGAGGTGGTGGAGTCTCCTTCTCTGGAGATCTTCAAAAGCCGCTTGGACGCAGCCTGTGCAACATGCTGTAGGTGACCCTGCATGTGCAGGAGGGTTGGACTAGAAGATCTCTATGACTGCTGAGCCTTGTCTGCCCCTCATGTTATTACTCCCTGCTACAATTCCACAGAGGCACCAATGATGCCAGAAGTGGGAAGTATCAAGTGTGACTATGTGGCTTTGGCATCAGTCACTAAGGGCATGAGGGACCTGATCTTTTTCTCCTCTATGCTTCTAGGGAGGATGAAGGGCATGAGGATGAATAGAAGACCCTGTGGGTTCATAGCTGATCACACAGCTGGTTTAGCTGGTTAACCCTTAGCAGCAGAAGTTTGGTTTTTATGGCCATGGGACCCTCTCTAAGGACTGAAGTTTGCTTGGAAGAAATGGCATCCGCCTGACTAAGTGGGGCAAAAGCATCTTTGCCAACATGTTGGCCAACTTTATGAGGAGAACTTTAAATTAGGAATGACAAGGGAGGGAGAAAATAACCAGCTCACCCCATGTGTGTCCTCATAAACAAAGTGTCTACCAGACAAAATCAGCATGGCTGGAAGTCTCTCTGAAGTGCTGCACAGTACTACAAACAGCATGGGGAATAAATAAGAATGCTGCAATGAGCGGGTATGAGAGCTGTAGGAAGGAACAGCTGGAGAGGTGAGAGGAGGAGGTATATTTTGTGTGAGAGAGCAGCAGGACTACATGACGCTCTGCCTAGGGACACAAGTAAGGAGTTTAGGGGTTAGGATTAGAGGACAGACGAACACAGGCAACATCGTGATGAGCCTCGTGATGAGCACCCATTTGTGCTGAAGGACACAAACTATACAGATTTATGGAGCTTCCTGACAACTTCCTGACACAGGTGATAGAGTTGAAGAGGGAAGGTGAACTGTTGGATCCCATATTTACAAACAAGGAGAAACAGGTCAAGGAGGGTAAACCTGGTCAAGCCTGGGGTAAACTTGAGGTCAAGCCTGGGGTAAACCTTAGCAACAGTTGCCATGAGATGATGGAATTCATGATCCTGAAAGGGAAAAAAAAAAAAAAAAAAAAAAAAAAAAAAAAAAAAAAAAAAAAAAAAAAAAAAAAAAAAAAAAAAAAAAAAAAAAAGCAACATCACAATCCTAGACTTGGGGAAAGCAGACTTTGACCTCTTCAGGGCTCTGCCTGGAAGAATCCCAAGGGAGACTGTTGGAGATGAAAACGGTCCAAGTTGATTTTTGAGGATTACCTCTTCCAAAGTCAAAAATTCATCTTAAGTTGCAGGAAGATATGCAAAGGTGGCAGGAGGCCATGGATGAACAAGAAGCTCAAAACATGAGGAGGAAGCATACAGGAAGTGGAAGCAGGAAAGAGATGGTCCAAGAGGGAGGGGTTATCAGTACGTATAAATATCTGAGGAGACTTGTAAAGAAGATGGAACCAGACTCTTCTTGGGGTTTCCTAGTGACACAACAAGAGGCAGTGGGCATAAACTGAAATATCAGAAACTCCATTTAATCCCAAGTGTAGAGTTTTTAAGTGAGGATTGTCAAGCACTGAAAAGAAGGTTGCCCAGAGAGGTTGTGGAGTCTTCACTTCAGGAGATCTGTTTGGAAACAGGTTCAAGACCTGTTTGGACAGTGTCCTAAGCAACCTGTAGTTGACTATGCTTTGAATAGGGGTTTGGATGGTCTCCAAAAGTCCTTTCTAACCTCAGTTATTCTGTAATTCTGTGATATCTGCATTTTGATACTTATGAGCTACAATGATCTGAAAGCAACAATATAAAACATGTTCTGTCACTGATAACTAAATCATACTGCAAGAGATGTATTCCAAACTTGTCTCAAAAGTTTGGAAAAAATGTCCTGTTTATGTCCACATAATGCCCAACCTGTACTTAAGTGCAGTGTAGTGTCCCTCAAAGATGAGTTCTGTTTCAAGATGCACTCATTTCTGAGCTTCCTAGTAGACTAATGTTGTAGAAATTGTCTTGTGACTTAAATCCGTTTACCAAAGATAATGTGAAATCAAAGTGCCAAAATGGAACTAGCAATTAAGAATATTGCTGGTTTTCAAGTTGGCTTTTTAATAACTTGCTTCCATGATTACTATAGTCATAGTAGGAAGTCCTGTGTCCAAGTGTTACTTAGTATTCAGCAACTCTTCCCACATCTAGAGGTCTGGAAGGCCTGGAAGTCTTTGTTCCCTCTATGGCATTCTTTCAACTTCATTTATGTTCATTTTGCAACTTAGCAACAGCATTTTAATGAGGTAAAAACATCCCGAATATCCTAAAAATTCTGATTCTAACTTCAGGCAAAATTAAGAGTGAAGAAATAGGATTCCAGTTACCCTTGAAGGCATCATTTAGCTTCTTCATTTTTTTTCTGATGTTGAAGACTGTGTATTTCCATCATAATTGAAAAATAAATTTTAGTGATCTAAAATAACACCTACGTTCTTCTTCATAAGATAATAAAAATATTTTAAAATATAAGATATATATAAACTTTTTTTAATATATATTATTAGAGATTCTCCATGTGAAGCTGAACTTCAGGAGTTAATGCATCAAATTGATATCATGGTAAACAGCAAGAAAATGGAATGGGAAAGGAAGATGCGAGCTTTGGAGGCAAAGATGGATATCCGCGATCAAGAACTAGCAAATGCCCAAAGTAAATTGGATCAAAAAGGTCAAGAGGTACTTAAAAATGTTCCATTCTGTGAAGAAAGTGTTTATTCTGGGAGTTAGTTAATAATATGCTCTCTAAGTAGTACTGTTCATTCATGTCATGTCAAAATACCAAACACATTTTTAAAGGTCAGTAATCATCTTTAGTGTTTTGTTTTAAAGTGTGCTTCTGTTGTGAAAAAAAAAAAAAGATAGTAAAAATGTCATTCAAAGTCCCATATCTATTTTATTTCCCTGTGGTCTACGTCAAATATTCTCAGTTTAGTTATAAAAAGATGAATTGATATTTTTAAATGCCAACACTTCTAACATCACCAGAATTTGAAAATAAAAACAAACTGTTCAAAAAGTTAGACCAAATTTTGCCCTTGTAATTCATGTTCATCCCCATTTTTTTGCCATTTTAAATGCTATGTATGGAGCTTTAAATGTTAATTTTATTATTACAATGCAGTTTGTATTGTGTTACCACTTACAGCTGCTCAGAGACATCAGTGAATCTTAGCAAGGCTTTCAACAGTAACTTAATATATCTAAAGTCAGGTGCTTACATGTGGATGCATGTGTGTGAACTAGGTGCCTAAGCTACCATTATAGGCAGTGGGATTTTGGAAAATGATGTAATTCACCCTAACAAACAATTTAGATTTCAATGCAAATACCCTTAGTCATTGCAACCAGAGGAGCCAAGCGAATAATTCAGCCAGCCAGCCCTTAAAGCCTTAAGTTATTTGCCTATACACAGGTATTGTATTGTCTGAAATATTTTAGCATATTCCACCTCGTGTCCTGTTGCCTCTCCAGAAAAGTACAGATTTTCTGCATGTTCTTTGTGTTATTTCTCAGATCTATGTGCAAATATCAAGATGTCTCAAAGGGGTATCAAGATATCTCAAAGAACTGAAATGAGCCTACAGTATCTCCCAGGAACAGGCATACAAATTACTGAAAGTTGTATATGTGATTACATGAGGCATTCGAGTGAAATTTTTATACTGGTGGCCAGAGATTTATTCATAAAGTTTGGCCAGAACTGCTTTCACATAAGGGTCTTCCATGGTATTGTTAGCATTAAATCATAACATAAGCAAAGATAAGGTTTTTTACTTTCAAATATGGAATTTGATTTCAAGACAATATGGGTCTGTGGTGTGCAGGTTTTAATATTAGTCAAATAAGTTTGTTTTTTAACATTCATCTTTTATGCCACAATCTACTTTCAAAGTTTCAAATAACTACTTTGAAAAATGTGCATATTTGAACACTTTGGCAAGAGTAAAATTAAATGCTTATTCTAACTGTAGGTGGGACTACTTCAACAGAAGCTGGAAAACTTACAGAAAGCTAAATCAGAAATGGTTCAGAATTATGAGGTTCAGCTTCAAGCATTGAAATCTCAAGTAAGAAAAAAAGTTGATTTCATTATTTTCTCTTGGTGGTGTAAAGATCTTCCATGTAGAGTAGATTCACCTTTTTGAAACTGTGGAGCTTCTAGAGAGGGTCCAGTGTAGAGCAACTAAGATGATTAAGGGACTGGAGCATCTCTTGTATGAGGAGAGACTCTGAGTTAGCTGGGCCTGTTTAGCCTGGAGAAGAGAAGGCTGAGAGGGGACCTGACTAACATGTGTAAGTACCTCAGGGGAGAATGTAAAGAGGATGGGGCCAAACTCTTCTCGGTGGTGGCCAGTGACAGGTAATGGGTACAAGTGGAAATACAGGCAGTTCCATCTCCATGTGAGGAAGAACTTTCCTGTGAGGGTGCCAGAGCCCTGGAACAGGCTGCCCAGGGGGGATGTGGAGTCTCCTTCCCTGGAGATCTTCCAAACCCACCTGGCTGCCACCCTGTGCCCCGTGCTCTGGGTGTCCCTGCTGGAGCAGGGGGTTGGACTAGATGGTCTTTAGAGGTCCCTTCCAACCTCAGCCATTCTGTGATTCTGTGATTTGGGAAAGGTAAATTGTGTGATGCAAATGCCAATGATGGCGTCTTCCAATCTGGCTAACATTTCTGTAGCAACATGTATGCACCCTGGGATGGATGGTGACAGTCCAGGAAGGCAACAGTCCTGGAGTCAGACATTTGTTTTTTTTGACTATGGGCTAATAACTTGAAATCTTAGTGAAATGAATAAATCAGACCATTAGCATCATGCTCCTAAGACTCTACTGCACATTAGAAATTTTGAGACAAACTGTTCTTTTCATGTCTTTGATTACCTTACACTTTTCTGATTTTAGTTTGCCTGCTTTATAGGGATCATTAAAATGGCTTGGTAGCTTTATGCAAGAGAAGAGAGTTTTCCTGACAGAGTAATCTCAAACATGCATGTTGTAAATTTGTTTTGGCTGTATATAAAGGATGTTTACTCTATGCCTGTATTTATTTCTTCTTTATTTTCCACTCCAATCACAAACCTGAATTAGTGAACTTTTGGCTGTATTGTTCCCCAGATTTTAACACATTAATGTAGACAGTTGTACATTTCTCTTTTATTATTTTTTTTTATCCTTCTGCTCTTTTCTTTACTGGCTTCTGCTGCTAGAGATTTTGTCTTATAAAATTTTCCAAGTCAAGTGTCCAATCACACTTGTAGTAGAATTGGCTTTGATTGCCCAGGTTGGAAATCATGATTTTCTTTCAGAGCTGGTGACATTAGTTACTCATAGTCTATCTGTCATGGAACAAGTGGTAGCAGGGGTGAGTGACAAAAATGCACTTCACTCGTATGAAAGAAATAATAATAGGATTTATTAATATGGACAATGATTTCACGAGATTCTATGGCAAAGTCACTTATTATTCACTGCATGGAGGCTCAAGATAATACACAATTATCTTGGGATACCCTCCCGTTGAGTCACGAGGTTCAGATTGGACCCTCTTGCTTTCCAGGCTCCTTCTGAGAGGAGTCTGGGTGCGGCTGGATCCAATCCTAGTCCCAGACCTGGTCAACCGTTTATGACTAAGGGTTCTTGTGCACAGTTACAAAGTAAAGTTAAAGGAAGTGCGCCATGTTCACTTACCACAAATCTGTCATGGAAAGGGGAGTCTCTCACCCTCAAGGAGTAACCTTGAGAGGCGTCCCTGCCCAAGGGGAGATCCTGCTGTGCAGGCCACAGCCATGCCAGGAGAGCTCAAGGGGCTCTTGGGCTGTCCGCGTATTTACAGGATAAGATGATTGACTTATAGTCATTCTTTCATTTCAGAGGCCCATTGGCTAGTGTATTAGCCTTACCTCCCCTTTGGGATGCAGCCTTCAGGAATGTTATGTTGAGTCTAAGTGGGAGAACAAATCAGAATGGTGGTGCCTACCAGGATTAGATAAATCGCTGGTGGTTAGCAACTGAGCAGGGCTGCATGTAAGGTACAGGCCAGACTGAGCTGGGAAAGGAGCATATCCATCACACTATCAAACCACAAATGTATAATTTATCCTTTAAGTTTGTTTGATTTTTATCTTTTTTAATTTATGTTTGCATTTAATTATGGAATGCTGCTTGGCAAACAACTTGTGTGTAACTGAGAATGTTTTATTTGGCCTGTAATTAACACCTTTAATCATTTGGGAAAGGAGCTAGAAACAAAAGCTGGTTTATAGTTTACACAATAAATTACAAAGAAAAAAAAAAGGAAAGAAAGATACCTACATCTTAGCATGATTACTGAGAAGCTAAATATCAGACAATTGAAAAAGAAAGGTATTACATTTTAGGTTTAAATTGCAAAGTGCCTTTCACAATGCAAAACGTTTCATCGCCCACACGACAGCAGATCTTTTTTGTTATCTTTTATCACATTCCCTGAGATACTTCTTTACACCTTAGATCCTCTTCTCTCTTTAACAATCACTATTTTCACATTTAGGGTTGATGCCAAGAATTCCACTGTTGTTTCTGAAACTGAAACTCCAGGCCATTTTTTCACAAAGCTTTTGATTTTGAGTTGCTACTTTCCCCTGTCCATTTCCAAGTCTTTGCTATGAGGAAATACTATTTCTTCACTCTTCATGGGTTTATTTTTAAAGGAGTATGACACTCCCTAATCTTCCATATACTGGCATAATTTCTTCCATATACCTGGCCATCCCTCCGTTCAGGATTTTCACTTTTAGTGACTGCTCAGACCACCAGAACCTTCTGGGAGAGCCCTTTACCTTTTGCCTTTATCCCAAACATTTGGATTTCTGGTTCTTAAGAATGTCCATACATCCTTGGCATACATAGCCACTCAGCCGCTCACTTCTACTTTTTTCTGCCCTCCTGTTTAATGTCCTGAATTCTCAGTTGCATAAAATGTTTCTAAAATAAGGAAAACCACAATTATTTTTTCAACAGGATTCTGTGGGTTTTTGTTACTTTTTTTTTTTAACAGGGATGTACTTTCTTTACCAGAGAGCAGCTAGCTAGAGCAGTTAACAAAAATAGAGCTTTTATGGGTTTGTTTTTCTTTTGGTTAGACAAGCAATTTCCTGATAGAGTCATATATTATTTTTTTTCTTAAATTGCAGCCCTAGTTATTGCAGAGGATATAATATAACATCTCTAGCTTGAAAGAAACCAAACAAGAAGAGATGTGGTCTTTATTCATGGTTCTAAGCTTCTTTAGAAGTCAAAATCTTTCCCAAAGCCTCTCAGTTAGGCCCGTGTTTCCAGGGTTTCCTTTGACAACAGCCTTGCCATTGGCTTTCCAGGGTCATCTCTGCTATCAGGAGCTTCTCCTCTATTTTGTTCAAAGCAAGATTTCAGCTACCAGCCCATGTGTGTTTCTGCTCTATCCAATCTGTGAGTGTCCACCTTCCCCTTTTGTCCCCCCTGCTAATTCCCTCAGCCTCACCAGTTTTCTCCGGCTCTGCTTTCTTCTGGTGGTACCTTCCTTTAAAGTCTTGTAACAATAGCCTTTCTTTCTGGCTCCTGAAGAACTTTTTAATAATGTCAACACAAGATGGCAGTAAACAAGTGTAAAACAATTCTTGTAAACATGGAAGAGGAAGCGACTGTTTGGGTGAAAACCAGAAGTGCCATTAAAAAAAGAGCAAAATGAAATAATTCTCAAATGAACTTGTGTTTAAACGAGCAATTACGTAGCATTTGTGTTAAGAGCTTAGTCTTGTATATCCCTAAGAAATTTACTTTTGGCATTGGTGCTTTGTTCTGTTGGTTGAGCAATCAGAGCTTTAAGTTACAATTACCAAGTTTAGCTTAAAGTTATGCTTGGCCATGTGGTCATCCATGGTGGCTTCTGCATGTTAATGTCTGCTTTCATTTTTAGTTCTTGAAGTTGATACATAGTTATGAAAAGCTACAGTTACACCAGTTAAAACAAAAAAAGGTTCAAAGTGGAGAGAAACGTGTGGAAGGCCTTGAGATGCCATTCGAACTGAGCAATGTAACCAAAAAAATGGAGGTAAGACTATATGGTTGTCATATGTTAATTTGAATGTCTTTAAAATTAAATTGTGTTTTACATTCATAGACTTTATGTTTCTCATTATTCTGCAAAAATATTGCACATTATCAGAGTAGACACATCGTTTCATATTCAGGTTCCTGGTCTAAAAACCAAGAGTTTTTATTATTTTTATTATTTAATACAGGTAAGTCAGTTCATAGATATAAACAGTATATATATAAGTGTTTAATATACACTTAGTTACACTTTTAGATATGCTTATTTATATATGTGTATATTAAATGCAGTGTATATTAAATGCAGTATAAATAAGTGTTACTTCCTCCCTCTCTGATGAATAGATGCATATCGGATAGTATCAGCTATTATGGCATGAGAATTTTTACATATGCAGGATATTGTAGGTGTCACAGGGTATATACTACATTATTATAAGTTTTATAGATTTCATGTCAACTTCTATCATGCAGGGATAGATAAGATAGAAAAAGGAGGAAGGCCTGGAAAGCTGATAGTTAAAGCACATATCTGTCAGCACCTGTGTGCCTGGGGCAATTCCCAACCTTGGCCTTGGTACCTTGGTTCCCTAGGCAGTATGTGAGGAAAGATAAGGCACTAAAATCCACAGGGTGCAGCCTCCTGAGTGGAGAATTAGAAGATACAAGATGCTAAGGACAGCATTGAGTCATAATCCCTGTCTGCAGACGCAGGAGTCCCACAGAATGCACTGAATTGGGGGCCTCAGCATAACTGTCAACATCTGCTCCTACAAGAATAATAAATGGGTTGTGCATCCGTCATTGACTAAATATATCACAACTGCGAAGCTGTCGGATCCGGCGGATTTGAGAGTGACCTTATTCAAGATTAAAATGTGAAAATAATGTAACACAATGCTATCATTTGATTAATTATGCAGCATGAAAAATGAGTGCTTGGAATATATTCAGCAAATTCTAGTATTCAGAAAATAATTACTGTGTTGAAAAGCTGAGCTCAGCAGTGCTGCAGTAAGGCCTTGAGCCTGTAGTACTCATTTAGTAGTCTGAATCTCCTTTTCTTTTTAATCACATTTTGTAAAATGGGAAGATTTTTATTGGTTTAAAATGCCAAAGCAAATATTTAGAAAGCTTTATGGAAAGATGTGTGTTAATCCATTCTAGAGAGCAGTTGAGTTAGTTTCAGCAACTAAAACTTTGTTTTTTCTAATTCAAGGAGCACAAAGTTTTGAAGAGCTATACAGAATCATCTACCTTTGGGAGACCAGTCTGTTGTGAAAATGAGTTCTTAGAGCATATTAAAATTGTTTTCACTGTGTAAAACTATATACTGTTATTTTGTTAATTTCTCACTCCAAAAGAGTAACAGCTCTAGTAATTATGGAGTTCTCCTACTTTTTTTTTTGTAGGATACCTTCTGTGAACATGTATGATCTAATAGGATTTAAAAGCAAAATCAAAAACAATATTAATAGAAATATAAGTACAGAAACTATACTAGAGAAATATGATTATAATGGAACTTGTTCATTCAGCTTTGTGTAATCCTGATGAATTCAGGTAAAAAAAAATCAGAATTAGGAATTGAAAAGAGAGAAAGAAGTAAATATTTTCCCACTGTAGCTATTGTCCCATTTGTTCAAGAAAAAAAAAAAAGGGAAGAAAAACAGTCAAATTGCCTGATGATTAAGAGATTGATTACCTACTAATTACAGCGGTATAATGCCTTTAAAATCATGGGAACTACCTTCCAGTTAAATTGAGATACTGTCATAATGAATTAGGTCTCTAAGATCTTCACCAGTGAAGGTCTCATCAAGTTTTATCTTGATTCATTGATTATATTTAATTTCCAATTGCTTTAGATTAACAGTCCCTTATATTGTATTGTCTTTGTGTGTGTGTGTGTGTGTGTGTAAGTGTGTAAGGGAAAGATGGCGATTTTACATATTTGTTCTTTTTGTCTTCTTTCCAAGATTATGGAAAGCTGATATATTAATTACAGAACAATATTTTTCTTAAAACTATACAAATTACAAAGTTATATAGACTAAGGAACAAAGTAATTTTTCATATATTTTATAACCTTGCTTTGCTGTCTTTCAGGAATTTGAAGCAAAATCGAGAGAATGGGATAAGAAGGGGACAATCTATCAAAATCATCTAATTTATTTGGATGCTCAACAAAAATTATTGTCAGAGAAATGTAATTTATTTCAGGTACAACTTGTATCTTCCTGCTTTTGAGAGAAAACTGTAATTTAAAGCCTGCTAACTCAGTGAAAGTTATTTTACCTTAAGAAAAAAAAAATCTAAACACCATGAATCTTATTAATATGGATACATTGCTCTTAAGGCAGACCTGCACTGAGACATCTATTGGTGCATAGAGTTGTTTGAATTTTATTTTGTTCTCATATATTACGAATAAATATCACAATGAAAATTTTAATAGTTCTGAAAAGGATAATAAAAAAGGGAATGCACACTTGGTTTTGCCTTTTTTTGAGTGTGCTGTGGAGATATTTGTCAGAATGTTGCATTGTCTTCAGTACAATTAACTGTGATTACATGTTATAAAAACTCTTATAAAGTAAGCAGTACATGCTATTCCTAAGAGGCTTAAATAAAAGGTTTCCTCAAATCTAAGGTACACCTCACTTTGAGGATCATAAATATACATTAATGTAATCTGTACTGAAAAAAAAAAATCTTTATGCTGCTCCAAATTCAATCTGTAGATGTTTGTTCAATCCTTTTTACTCTTACTTTTCAGGTTTCAAGTTACCATTTAGAATTATTTGAGCTCTTGTCATTGATAATCTGCTTTTCCACTGAGCCTCAATTATTTTTTTCTTGACCTAGTGAAACACTTTCTTAAGCATTCCTATGAGAGATTTTTTTTCCATATCCAGAGTCTCCAAGGCTAATACTTAAGTTTAATTTATAGATGCTGAATCATTGAATTTTCATGCATATATCTGATGAAAAAAGTAAGACTTCAACTATAAAATCTGATGCACATCAAGGTGAAATGAAGTTTTCATAAGCTTGTCACCCACATTTTTCTGTTGAGGTTCACATCACTGCCCTCATTAGATTTAAGATTAATATAAGAAAGCAGGTAAGCTTAACATAGCAGTTACATACAGATCTGATGGATCATCATGTCCTAAATCAGACATATAAACTGATCTCATCTTTGCCCCAGTTCCCCTTCCAGGTGGTCTTTGATTTCTATCTGCAGTCATGGACTGTGTATTTCAAAGGCTGCTTTTGCCATTAGGACATGTTCAACTCCATACCTTAGATGCTAGGGGAACCTTAATTTGTTATCTGTGTTAACTAAACTTTTCTGCAAGTTTCTCTAGGTTCTCTGTTTAATATGCAGCCAGTGATCAGTTCTGCTTAGGTGTTCAGCCTACAGAATTGCTGAGAACATAGTGACATTAGAAGCAGTCTAAAGCACACCTTTTTGCAGTCCCCATTAATAAAATATGCTACCCTGTTGATCTTTAATATAAATTTTCTTGCTCAACTTGAACTCTATAAATGATTATGGTTTGCAGAATTTATTTTGTTGCTGCTTTTCAGCTAATTCTCATTCTTCTGGAAGATGATGGCTGTTTGTTAATCTTCCAGTAGATGAATCCATATGGATTATTTTTTAAACAGCAGAAGCAGTTACCATAGTAATTGTGTTTCTTCACAATGCCTATAATTTGACAAATCCCAGCAATACCAATTTCCTGTAGTTTTGATTCTCAGATTTTTTTAATCAGTACACAGAACTGAAGGGAGTGTATGACTTTGCTTCCAAAGATGATGAATGTGGATATAATCCTTTCCCAAGATTACGGATAATGATATCAAAGTACAATTACTGTAATAAATAACTGGGTTGTTTATACATGAACTATGTAATACTAGCTTTCTAGTCAAAGGTTAATATCTATCCTGAGGCATACATGCACAACTCTTACTGGGGTCAACATATCAAAGAGAAACCTTTATCTCTTTTTTTTTTATTATTATTATATATAGTTAACTGCTATGAGTAGGTCATCATAATCACCTTTTTCACATTCAAGGTTGTATTAGGACTGGGGAAATATACAGCAGAGGAGAAGAAAAATTGAAAAATTCTGCACACTTACAAGTTTCTAAAGTGTATTTCTCAATAAGGGCAAGGAGCTTCAGGACTGAAAAAGAAATACCTAGTCAAGAAATAGCGTGCACACTATTCCAATTCTGCCATTTTTTTCTTAGCAAATGGTGGTAGGTAAAGAGGATGGAAATACTTTTATGAGTTTAGTAGGAATGGATTAGTCCTAAAATGTACAAAGAATTACTTAATTTCACTGAGAAAATTTTCTGCTTTTTTAGAAACAGACCCAGAATTATCAATTCCAAATAAGCAGTAAAAAACAAAACCAGGAAGATGTAATTACCTCCATCCAGCCTGGAAGTGAAAAGGATGAATTAATTATTGAAAAGCTAAAGGCAACTGTGAATGAAATAGCAATAAACAGGAATAAGCTTGAAGAGGAAAACCTAAGACTCCAGGAGGACCTAAAAATATACCAAAAACAATGCCAGGTAATGCCATTTTTCCTCTTCTGTGTTTACAGTAGAATTAATGTTGAAGGATTGATTTCCTAGGAGTTCACCTTAAAAAGTTGCATATTTTTATATATTTCTGATGTACTTTATAACAAGATATATGGGGTAGAGTTTAATTTAATCCAGTCAAAACAGCAAAGTTTTGTGCATGTGACATTTTATTTGCACATTAGGTTACTGTGTAGTTTACCTATAGGCAAGTCAGCGATATACACTCCTTTCTGTTGGGTGTGCAACTAGAAAATTCTGTTCTGGGATCTATTAAAGGCTGCCATAAAAGTAGTTAGAGTCACTTTGATTAGAAAAAGGGATTAGAAAGTGGAGCAGAATAAAACATGGCATTTGTAGGAGATGCAGGGGGTAGATGCTGGAGGACACTGAGAAGGTAGGTGGCATTGAGAGAGAGCCATCTTCAAGGAAACATTGAAGCAAGAAGATTTTTTTGGAGATGCCTGAATGGAAAACAGGAGTTCTTGGAAGCATTGAAGAAGTTGTAAGTAGAAGAGAAGGTAAAGTCAGTAAGTAAATGGTGAAAATACATGGGGCTTGTTGTGGAGGAAGAAGCAGGTTGGAGTGAAGGAGTGCGGGTTGGAGGGAGTAGTTAGGCCTGGTGTGGGAGAGGGAGGGAGCAGTAGATGGGAGGCCACTATTATGCCCCAGGTGGCTTTGTGCCTATGACAACTTCCAACTGTTCTTGCACCATTAATTGGCAAGAAAGTAATAATAAAATGTAATATGTAGAGAGACAGTTGGTTGGCTGACAGGAATTACTAATTTTAGAAGGTGCGGAGACTGCCAGCTGTTCCCCTAACCTGCCTGACAGACATAAGTGCAGGCACACATGCAGGTACAGGAGAGGCACCCGGAGAATATCACACTTAGTGCTTGAAGGTCTGCACACGTCAGCTACTGGAGGCTAATTTATATAGAAATTCAATCAAAGGCTCCAGAAAGTTAAACAGCTTTGAGTTGTGTTAAGACAGGAGCTAATCAGGAAATTTTTTAAGACTTCCTTATGCTATTCAGCCTGATGGGCTAGTTGGAGCAAAATTTCATAGGAGAAAAGACAAGAATCAGTGCATTTTTTCAACATGAAATAAAACAGTTTCTGGGGAAAAATTATTCATTTTGAGTTTTCTAAACAAAACCTAAAGTTTTCTAGTTCAGTTAATTTTCATCTTAATATTTAAACTAAGTGTAATGGAAATTTCCTAAAATAATACGTAGCATGTTTCTAAATGATTTTTTCTAAAGCAATACGTTGTGAAACTATTGACCTGAAGTTATGTTTTAATTATTATTGCTGTTACAGCTGTGGCTGCTGTTGTTCCTATTATTATTATAAATTACAGAAAAAAATTCATTTTATGCAAATAAGTTCAGTGCCTGTAGTCTGCCACAGGTGATCCGGCTTCCACCACACCGTTGTACCACGTTTCCTTTATCCAGGATCAAATCAGAGGAGTATCTCCCCTAAATTCTAATATATGAGTACTATCATGGGTGTTTCTTAAATGTAGATGGCATTATGATGATCATAGGCTAGTTCCTGCAGACATTTAAAGAATTTATTAAGCCATATTGCCCTTGAATATGTTCGGGGATGTATTTCAGAGTTTAAAGCGCTCTCTCAGCCCAATTTAGCCAAGGAGATGATAAATGAATCCATATGTGCAGTCCCCACCAAAAACTCTGCAGCAGCCCTTGCAGCCAAAGGGAAACCACAGGCCCCTTGGAAGGAAGGTCATTCTAATATGAGGCTCTAAAACCTCTAAGGAAAAGAGACCTTTGAAGTCCATTGCTCACAGTGCCCTTTCTGGATTCATTTTCCTTCCTTTTTTTTTTTTTTTTTTTTTTTTTTTTTTTTTTTTTTTTTTTTCTTTTTTGAGAGAGAGGTGTCTTTTGAAAGTTTAAAAGCTTTATTTTTGCTTTTAAACTTGGGAATGAAATAAGATGAAGTTTTAAAAAATACTAGCATTTTTAGTGTAGTCTTTTAAAGGCAAAGAATCAATATCCTTGGAAAATCTTTTACCTTGAACAGTGTTTTGCATTATGTTTGGGGTGTTGGAAGTCAACTTTCTCTGGTTATTATTATTGCAATGATTTGACTATTCTTGCTACTTTTGTTATTTGTGGGTTATGTTTTTAAGTTGTATCTTTAGTAGATATGTAGGATATTTTTCGTCATTACTATAGGAATTCAGGTTTTATGGTTTCAGATATGTCTCTTTAAGTTGTCCATCACATTCTCATTCGGAAATGAGAGGTGAAATAGAGTGGATAGAAAAATCTTTTTATGATTGTTTGAATATTTGGTGATGTCCATTTAAATAAGCAGTTATGTCCATACACATAGGACTAGTTTTGGAGGACACTGAGCACATACCTTTTATCTAAATACATCAATCTATACACATCAACCCCAAGGTGCCAGGCAACGTTTATCGAAGACCTACATCTAATCCTGCCCTTCCCAGTTTTCAAGTTTATAGAGGTGAAAATGCTACTAAGAAAATACAAAAATGCACATTATTTATGGCATTAAATGTTGCATATGAAGCATACTAATGGGGTTTAGAGCCTATAGAAACAAGCAAATGATGTATTTTGCAGGCATTTGTTATGATGAAGAACTTCTAGAGGAGGTTTCCTTATGAAAGTTTAACGACCTGATACGTTGGAACACTGTAAAAGCTAAAAAATGTTCTATATTACATTTTTAATGACATTTCTGGAGGAAGGACCTAACATAAGAAAACCTGTTCAAAGTCATTCTTTCTTCAAAAATATGACTCAAAATAGAAGCATTTTTTAACTTCTTCTTTCATACATGTTTTGTGCAAATATGAAAAATTAGGTGTTGGTTGGAAAAGAAGTATCAAAATATAGTATTGAGCTATAGTATTGAGCTACTGCTGTCTCATGTTATTTACCTATGTATTTGTATATTTATTATTTAGAACATGGAGGCAGGCTTTTCAGAGATGAAAAATGAGCTACAATCACGGGATGCTCTCTGGAGAGGGATACAGCTGGAATGCCAACAGCTGCACACAGAATTATTGAAGATCAGACAGCGAAAAGATATGCAGGAAATTCAAATAAAGTATGTGTCTTAAAGATAGTATTTGAATTACTAAGTATCTTAAATTGCTAAGTTTTGAGGTAATAACTTTTTTTTTCTGTTTGATTTAAACTGCATCTGTTTAAAAAGATACCCTAGATTCAAATATCAGATTCTGGTTTTGAATTAATGTTTTCATTTGCATTATATATGACAAGACTTCAGGTAGTAGGTGCTACATCTGTAAAAAGGCTTTTAAGGTACTTAAATATTTATGAATAAATTTATTTCATTTGTTTCTATTGATGAGCTTAAGAGTTCTTTCCATTTCTTGGCATTAAAATGTTTTGGAAATAGAGTGATTAAGATTCTCCCTAACCTCTTTTGAGTAAAATCTTGATCTTTTTTATTGTTTATCTAATAGGTATATATTCTACCACAGCTATTTGAGATTATATGAAATATTAAGTTACAAAAGATTTCAAAATTCATTCTGAACACACTTAAATTAACGTTATTCTCTCGAAATCTCCCCAAATCCAACTTGCTTAGCCAAATCTTTTGCTTTTTTTAATCAGAGAGCAGGTCTTCTCCAGTTTTGCAATGAGAACAAGATACTGTAAGCTTCAGCTTCCTGCATGTTTCATGGTTTTCTTTGGTTTTTTTTTTGCTTAAAGGCATCAATCATCTTGTGTACAACTTACTGAGCAACAAGAAAATCAAAATGGGGAGATTTTAGCATTGGCAGAAAGTCAAGAAAGCCAACAAGAAGAGCAAAACAAGGTATTTCATATTCTTCAGGTTTTTTGGATCTTAACTCTAATACAGAATTTTAAAAGTAGAGAACAAAATATGGACCTTGGGTATGTGCTTATGCATAAGAGAGGGGAAGGAGGATATATTGTAGTTACAGAAGGAGAGCAAGAGTTTATGTAGATGTTGTATTCCTGGAAGTAACTGAGTAGCTGCACAATCAATACTCTTGATTCTATGTGGTTCAGGTAATACCTTAATCAGCCCTCTGCAGTCGTGGATGATAAATAGGCTACAGGAGGTAAGTAGTAGGCTCTAGGTGGTCTCATATGTAAGATATGCCAGCAGGTCATCTCATACAACCCCCTATGACAAATCCAGGTCAAAATGCTACTGGTTTAGAGGATGCCAAGAGCTCTGCTTAGAGGCACGTTGTGCTTTGCTGGGTAGTGGTGTAAGTAGGAACATCTGTATTTGGAGGCAGCTGGCTTGGAGGCTGCTGCAGGTCTGGCCTGGCAGTCACGATGCAGCTCTCCGATTTTTACATCTACATCTATTTGTTTACAATTCGCGGATTTTTGTGTAGTTTGCATAAATAAAAATGAAATACCATCTGTTACTGTTGCACGCAGTACTGTGAGAAATTAAAATAGTTCAAAAGCAGCTAGGCTACGTTTTGTAGTTATACTTTTTATGTAAGATGAAAATCTGTCATATTAAATTGTTTGTTATTAGTAGAAAGATTATGAAAACAATAATCACTGTTGATTCTTTGGAGAATTATTTGTTTAGAATACAGTGAAGATAATTTGACCTTAATTTTTACATGTAATGGCAGCCAAAATTCTCCCAGAATGATTTACCATATTATACTCTTTCTATCTTATATAGTTTCTCATGAAAGATTCTCTAAATTATTTTAGTTTAACATATTTTAATATAGCCTGAATTAATTTAAGAGTATGTAAATGATACTCAGGTACATTTAGTGGACATTTGTGTGGGTATTGCTTGTCATAAATCCCAATTATTAAAGTTAACATTATTTTTATTACATTATTTTTAATAGTTAATTCAAATACTTGTTATTTTGTTCACTTTTAATATCAAATAGGGAAGGGAAAAAGCTACTGATGGTTGCAAGAACACATCAAAATAAATAAAGCTATGTGCTCTGACTCATCAAGACACTTTATTATAAAATCTCGAAAATATCTGATTTAGTTATAAGGTTGGTGTCCTGGAAGCAGACAGCAAAAAAGAAAAGTCTCTAGTTGATGACAAGTAATGCAATTGTATTTACAGAACAACATTTTTTCTTTTGAAACATATTTGCTGCAGATAAGAGACCGTCTTTATCAAGAGGAGCAGTCCCATTGCTCTGAGCAGGAAAGAATGAGGACAGAAATCTCTGACCTGACAGAAGAGCTTCATCAGAAGGAGATCACTATAGCAACTATCATGGAGAAAGCTAGTCTTCTGGAAAGACAGTTAAAAATGGAGTTAGAGATAAAAGACAAATTGTTAGCAAAACAACAGGTACGAAAGCAGGCAAAACTAGCCTAGGTCATGCTGCCCCATGGTACTGATAATGACTTGTATTAACTGCTAAAGGAAATACTCCTCTTGCTGTAGTTTTAATCAGCAGAGCTGTAAAATTTGTGGTTACACAATTCATTTTGCAAGTTTGGAGTAAAGTACAATACTAAAATTGCACATATCTATACTCATTTTTCAAGTTAATTGTAGTATGTTTGAATTCAACTAAGAATTTAATCTCCTCCTAGTCATAACTAAGTATTTGATCTTTCCCCAGTTGTTGGATTTCAGATACAAAGCTGTCAAATGTGAAAACACACATCTAAAAGAGATGATGGAAAACCAGGAGTGTAAAAGATACACGGTAAGTTCTTATATTTCTGGAAAATATAGATTGAGGTCCTTGAAGATTTAGACATTTCTAGATTGTAAAATAAAAGGTAAAAATAAAATGGCCACGGGTATCTCCAAACCCATGGATTGCTGCAGTCCCACTGTATGTACCATCCCAAAACTGTGCAGCATAATCAGAAACAAGTGGTATTCACGCATAGCCCGCAGACTAGGAATGGTTTTGACCTTAACAGTAATAAGGTAAAATTTTCCATAACTTTGTCTAGACACTAAAGACATTGTGGGGACATTTACCTTGTAAGTGGTTTCACTGATTTCACAAAATATTTGTTTTTTACTGTCATAATTCTTGCAGATGTCCTTTTTTCATTTCTTTGCCCTCTGTTGTTATGACATTTAAATATTAGTGTAAGAAATGCCAATAACATTTGCCAGCTTATTTTCAGAGCTTAGAATTTATTTCTCTTCAAAGAGGGGCTAGTTTAAATTAATTCATAGAAACATATGCCACATAATCATGCAGAATAAGAGCAGGTATAAATATTACAACACTGCCTATCACTTAACAGCTTTAAAACCTCCCCTACACGTAGACCATCTATAGTTATTGTATCTGATGCTAGAAAGAGACAGAAATGTTGCTTGTAAGAACATCTTGGGGGAATTCATAGCCTGTTTATTGTAAACTGACAAATGCCTGAAGAAAAAGTCACATTATTCCATTTTCTCAAACTGGCAGATAGGTTCCCCCAGTGATCTTTTACCTATACATCCATCCATATGTTTACCTGTGATTTATTATTGTGTGGGTGTCTCATTCTTTTCCACAACAACATCCTTCCCAGAGACAGAGAATTGTTGTATGACAAGAAATCTTGCAGCCCTTGTGATTTTTAACCGCAACTAACATCCACTTATAGATACACTGCAGTCACTGCAGATACCACTGTGATACATTGGGGGACCTAATAGTGTTTTCCTACTCCACTGGAGTGTTCTGAGGATCTAAACATTCAGGATCATGTACGTTAAATTAAAGTTGCAGTCCCTTTGGGTTTCAATAGCAGGGACACAGGGATAGTGGCAGAGATACACAGATATACCCAGGGATACACATATCCCTCTGGCAGGGCCACAGGGTAACCCAGCTGATGGGCTCATGCCAGGATAACTCTGCTCTTTCTGGTCTGGCTATTAGAGGCTGAGGGGACTCAGCTCCCTCCTTGCTCTGTTGCCCCTCTACTGTCCCTTTGGCAGACATAGCTGAGCCATATCCTGCTATTCTTTGGCAAAATGTTTCATTTTCTTATACTTTTTGTCACTTCCATAACACCCTTCCTTATCCTATTGCCCAAAAACCAGCTTAGCAAGGCAAGATTTATAGGGAGAGATAGCATCAGAGCAGCTGGCACAAGAAAGGGACCAGCCTTTGCACAGGTGGTGCCTGTTGGGTGAAGGTATAACCACCCATACCACTCTGTGCTAATGATACACCAAAACCAGCTGCTTAATCTTCATAAATTACTGGTCTCTGAAAGAATAATGCAGACCTTCAAATATATACAAGCACACTAATAAAATGCAAAGGATTTTTTTAGCCTATTGCACAGAATTTGACAAGTCTTTTGAGATATTTCCTTATGACTGGCAGTATGCTTTAGGTAAGAATGTATTTACACTGTGAAATGAAGTATTTGTCAGAGAGGCAGAATTCTGACTTAGCTAACGCAGATGGACTCCATGGAAGGGGGATAGTGCAAGAACAGAATGAGATATCCTGGCTGACCAACTTCCAGAGCTAATTTGCCTCTGGACATCACAGTGGTTGGGCCTCTCCCAGCCCTGGGATGCCTGGGCAGGTGCTGCTGTGTTCCAGCATCCCAAGCTGGGTACCAGGTGGGCTGCCCCTGACCTGGAAGCCACGTGTTGTGACACAGTGAGTGCTGAGCTGATGTGGTTACTGCCTCTAAACCTGCAGGTAGCTCATTCACACCTAGCCTGAATATCTCCACATACTTAGTAAATTGAGCCTTTAGATATACCTAGATATAATTACTATACTAGATACCTAGTATAGTAATTAATTTCTGATTATTTTTGTTATTTCTGGTGGCAGCATTACTGGGAGGAGCAATACAGTTGAAAAATCTACAGCTTGAGATGTTTTGGTTGCTTTTATGTCATAGGTTTTGCAAAGCAAGTGATGAATTTAAAAAAAATATATTTTGAATGCACTGTTTGCTGAGAAATTTTAATTTGTTTTCATATGCTACACAGGCTGTTATCCCTTCTCTCCCCTTTTTTTTTTTTTAATTTTTTTTTTCTTCTAGAGGCAATTCCATTGCTTTGCTCTAAGTGCTGCATGATTATATATGGCAGCTACATCTTTAGCACAGAACATTGCTTTAGGTTTGCTTGTTGAAAATATTAATATCCACTTATTGTGAAATAATGCCTATTTAATGAGAATTTTATCTTCTTTCACAGAGTATAGATTTATCTAATCAAAAGCATGGAACCTACACAGCTCCCCTTTACAAACCGGGACATGAGAACGTAAGATTACGAAATAGTCTCATTAAACTACGAAATAACACAGAAGCATCAAGACTGGATGCCGTGGATACTTGTAAGGAAACAGAGCACAGCTACCAGGCTCATTCAAAGATGCAAGAAAAGGAAGACAGGTAATATTGCAGACTCTCCACGTGTATGAAACTTTCTGTAAGTCTCTTTAGAAGCACGTAAGAAAGTCAAAGTCTTTAAGATTTTTTTTTCTGTTTCTCTTCATTCAGAAGAGTTAACCTATTTGTCAGACTGTATCTAGCTTTCTGAACTACTTATATGAACTTTTTTGAAGAATGCACACAACTACAGCGATTTATTTGCACTTGGATCTGCATTACAACACTAGACAAGACAAACAGTACTCCACAATAAATAATAATAATAAAAAAAAATAGTAGTTTATCAATCTTAAATTATCCTGCAGTCAAAGTGAGAGGCTGGCCAGGAATATGTTTCATAGTCTGGTACTAGCTTGTCGCATTATCATGTTGAGTTATGAGGGGAAATGTGAAAGTATTATTTAGAAAGGTAGATGAATAGAAGTAAACAACTATCTGTTTTTTGCTCCATGATCTCATGTACAAAAAGCATAATAACATTAATAAAAACCATAACTGAAGTGTATCCTTAGTCAAGAAACCAAAGTGTCCACATTTCCTTCCAGTAGTTCTGCACTCTTCAGCTCCATCCTTAAAATTAAATGAGAATATTGTTCTGTGAATATTTTCAGATACAGGCAATTTCAGGCCCTTCATCACAAAATAATTTTTTATTATTTTGTGATAAATAAAGCAGGGTATGTGGTAAATAAAGCAGGGTATATGTCTGACTTCTTAAAAAATGTAAACATGTATAACTATAAACATATTGGGGCAGATGAAAAGTGCATTTTATTTTACATAGTTCTGGAATAGGCAGATTTGCAGCTGGTGCTCCAAGAGCTCAGTGATACTATTTTTCATGTGAAATGCTTTAGCATCCCCATATTGAGTTAGAATTCCATTTGACTCGGGCAAATGCAAGAATTTGGCTCATGGTCACGGTGGAGTCCACATCTAAAGATGAATTATGCTGTGTAGATTATCCAATTCCTATTATTAAAGGTTACTGAAAGGATTCCTACAAAATAATGTCCTCTTCATGCTTGTCTTCACGCGTGGAGTATTGGGTTGATCCCTCTAGCTCAAATTCAGCCTAGATGCCCTGGATCCACTGTGTCTGTATCTGAGGCATATAGTATAATTTTGGTTCAAAATAGGCTCAGTGATACCCTGTTTAGAGAGGGGAACATAATGACTCTGGTACCTACTTGTAAACATAGTCCTTCCAGCAGCAATGGGCAGTCCTAGACCTACATGATACTGTTATCTGGGTGTGCAATTCTTCCTATACTGTTTCTAGAGAAATTATTGTATTTATGAGCTTGGATTCGTCTGTTTTATATGAGATTTCAGAACAATATGATCCCTGAAGGGAATCTTGGCTAATTGCTGGGTATTGGAAAAGAGAAAAGAACTCATTGACTGTTAATTATTCTGCAGTTCCTTCCTATCGTTATCCTCTTACCACAGAAAGGAAGCACCTTTCTGTGCTTCCTCCCTGAAATTTAAATATCAGAGTGTCATCTGGATACAATACAAGTTATTTTTAATAAGCTAAGGTGAGCAGAGATTGCTTCTGGCATTGTATATGAATGTCATTACCATGGAAAGGCTGGATAAACTCAGTGCTTTCAGACTTCAATAGTTATAAAATAAATAAAGCTGTGCTTTGCATTTACATGAGTTTCGCAGCTTCCTGCTCTGAAAGGATGTTTTCATTACTTTCAGAAGTGAGGGGAGCTGCTAGCAAACTGATTCTTCTTCTCAAATTGGAGAACTCACAGAGCCGAGATGAGGGTTGGAGTCCTGGACAAGTTTCTTAGCCGCGTTGGTCCACGTCTCCCCTAAGATAGTGGCCAAAAAGCACTTTTTCCACTACTCAAATTAGCTGCTCTCCTTTAGGTGTAATGGAGCTCCCTGAGATCAGATGACCAGTTACACTTTAGAAAGGCAGTCAACCTGTCACATCAAATCGATCTTTGTTCTGAGGAAGACCTTTCCTTGCCTTCTACACCTCTCTCTACCTCCCCTCTGTGTCTAGCCGTTGTTTCTAGGCATGATGGATGCCTAGAGGCCGGCCATCCCAGCTCCTTTTCTCACAAATCTTTGGGCTCTGTAGCTGCTCTTTCACTGGTAGCTACTGGACTACAAAACTTACAGAACAAGAGAAAACAGAAAACATACTGAACAGATAAGCAAGGAGTAACATCTATCAGATCATGGTGAGAAGTCAACCAGGGTTCACAGTCTGTGAGAATGCTAGACTGTCATTTCTCCCCTACCACACTAGATCACCATCCAGAGCCCATACAGAAGGGAATGCCAATGTGTTTTCTATTTGTCCTAGTCTACCAACAAGCAACAGAAACATTATTCTAACAGAATAGTACAAATGAGGCAAGTCTGAGGCAGAGAGGGATGTAGGGCATGAGCTGGAAAATTAGGGAAGTGGATGAGTGGATGCTACGAAAGCCTTGAGAGGTTCACTGAGCAAATAGAAATTCCTGAGCATGG
>VZSG01000123.1:196117-233078 GCA_013398315.1 Nothoprocta pentlandii
AGCAACAACTGCAGCACAGGGAAATGTCCACATATTTCAGGTTCCCTAAAAGCATGGATAGGACATAAGACAGGATGCAGTGCAAGTACTATGGGATATGATGGCAAAAATGCAGCATAGATGAAAAGAAGAGTTGACTTCAAATTTGAGATTTTTAAGGACAGCTTTAAGTAGACAGGTTCTAAGAATTCAGTAGTTTGGGTTCCACTGTAACTTAAAAATCTCCTTGCAGTCAAATTCACTAATTCTCCCATCTCTCTATTGCCTTCTAACAAAGGGAGTTTCGGTGTGGGGAGAAGTTATTACTGAGTCTCTCTATACAAAATCCTTGGTTCATGTCTATATGTTTTATTTAGAATTGATGTTTTCCAGGTGGGTAGATTTAGATGTGGAATGATGGATCTGCATTAAAAAAAATGAGCTTGAATAAATTCCAAATGAATAAATATGTATGAAGGACTTGCTGAGCATTTGCAAAACAAAACAAAAGAAAAAAAGTAATTTAGATGCCCATGAACCTTTGTACATCTCATTTTGGATGGCTACAAACTGTTCCCTTTGTGTGGAAACCATGTTGATGAGTTGATTCAGAAGTAGCTAGATTAAGGAGAGATTAATCCCAACATATGCATGTCAGCTAGTTCCATGTGAAAAGACTTATCTAATATCAAAATCTTATAATTATTTCTCAATAAATTAGTACCTGTAAAGTAATACAGGTTTCCTCTTCCCTTTTGTGTCTGAATTCTATAATAAAGATTAAAAGACCACCTACTTAGTATATTTGTAAGATTTTTTACTTATTGTTGGCTAACTGAATTTGACAATAAGTAAAGCCCAAGAAATGTTTGATTATTATTTTAATACTTTTAATATTAAGCATTTAAAAATATACATACGCTGCTTGCTCAAGTTATTCCTTGCCCTAGGTTTTGCAAAACAGAATATATTTCTACTGCCAAATAAGAACAAGACAATGAAGGATATACAAACCAACATGAGAGGTAAACTGCTCCACAGGAGGCTATCTTAATAAGCAGTTTGAACTACGACTCCTGCTGAAAAGCTTTGTGGCCTCCTAACTTTGTTTGTTGGCAGTTTCATTAGATGAACTTTAAAGCCTTTGCTAAGTTTGGTGTTCTTGGCTGGCCTGATTTTTAAAAGAAACATAATTTCTGATGTCCCGAAGAAATCATTATCACATCAAACTCTTTTTAGGGAAAGATAATGAGGCTTAAGAAAAATGAGCATCATGGAAAGCATATTGTGACTATGCCTTTCCTTCTTAATTCCTTGTATTCAGTGAATCACTGAATTGCCTGCAAACACATTATGATCATGGTGCTACAGTAATAAAAAGAAAATTAAAATCTCCACTAAATGTGTTTTACACAGACCAGGAGAGTAAAATTAATAGAAAACAAAATATTTTGGCATTACATAATATATAGCACTGAAGTAAAAGAGCTCTGTCAAGCAAAGTTTAAATGATTCAGAGCCGAAAAATGAAGAGGAAAACATTTTGAACATTTAGATTAGATTTACATTTAGATTTTGCAAAATGTAAAGTGATTCTCTTTCTGAATAATAAAAAGTCATCCACTGTTGGCTCAATCTTGTCTAAAATTACTTTTGAATTCAATGTATAGTATTTGAGGTACTATTCATGTGTGCAATATGTATATGTGTATATGGAGGTGGCAGGTTTGTGCTTATGCTTTTACTATTTTTGTCAGAAAAAGTAAGATTTTCCAAATTTTCTAAGGAATTACTTTACAAAAGGACCTGTGAAATTATTCATGAGAAATTAAGTGTAACAGACAATGCAAGTGTATGGGTAACACGCTGAATTTTGATCATGGAAGGCCAACATTAAACCAAAACTGGGAGAGACAATGTTCCTCAGATCAGAAATCTCAACTGAACTACTGAACACACTTTAAAATATGATTCTAATTAATAGTTTTAACTACGTCAAAGAAAAGTGATCTTGGGCATTTTTGAAATATTGTTTCAACTACTTGTGCTGTATTTCAACAGATTTTGAAAATGCAGAGCCAGAGGTCAATAGACATAACGAAGAGCTTTATAAATCAGGAAAATTTAAGTTGGCGAGGAAGATGCCAACAGAGAAAGAAAATTCTGCATTAACACCTCTTTATTTGCCTGCTTAGGTTTGAGGGAAAAACGTATTTGTGGTTGTTGAAAATAGGAATGATTGGGCTGTTGACGATGCGGAGGATTTTCTTCCAAGTGATGAAACATTTATCATAATCAACCATAAATCTAAGAGATGTGATGGGCCATACACCGATGAAACAGATGTGCTGAGCTTGTTTTTTCAGGATCTAAACATGCATTTGTGTTCCTAAATTAAAGGCTATTTAGTTACCATAAGCATATATACAGCTTTTTAAAAATGTGCAAATTCTGCATCCCTTTTGTACACATACCAGCCTATCAGTCTTCTTAAGCCTGAGCCCTCTATGCACTGTTATCCAACCACTTACAAACAGGATTTCCTCAAACAACAGAATTTTCTAGTATCAAATGTATGCAGGTAATGCAGGCGATTGTTTGGGTTGAATTTAACTTTGGGGTATGTTCTGTTTTATAGTGAGTATAAACCCTGTTTTTGTGTTTTAATTTGCAGTTTGTTTTCCATGGTAATTATGGTACTGGAGAAAGGGCAAAAAGACCTTTGTTAAATAGTTAAAAAGAAAAAAAAACAGTGGTGTTCATGCAGAGGGATGTAGGGTTGTGTTGTAAATGACAGTTTGCAGGTGCTTTTTCACAGAATCACAGAACGGTTGAGGTTGGAAGGGACCTTCTAGACTCATCTAGTCCAACCCCTCTGCTCCAGCAGGGACACCCGGAGCACGGGGCACAGGGTGGCAGCCAGGCGGGTTTGGAAGACCTCCAGAGAAGGAGACTCCACAGCCTCCCTGGGCAGCCTGTGCCAGGGCTCTGTCACCCTCACAGGAAAGAAGTTCTTCCTCACATGGAGTTGGAACTGCCTGTGTTTTAACTTATACCCATTGCCCCTTGTCCTGTCACTGGCCACCACTGAGGCTTCTTTTAGCCAGTTGTATTCAGAAACCTAGAAGTGCCTGTACCATGGAATAATGCCATGGACTAGCTAGTCCTCAGCTAATTGTATGCTGTCCTATTCCTAGGCTCATCATCCCAACCAGCCCTGGAATCTGAGGCATGGACACAGTCATAAATTAGGTGGGAGACCTCTAGGGAAAATTTAGGAGATTACAGGCAATGGTTATATTGGTGGTTAAGGAGCATTTCTTTCTTTCAATATGCAGTCAGCTTGTAAATACTACAGAGTAGCAGGTGGAGGAGTAGCATCTTTTGCCAGAAAAGCTTGGACCCACATCCTAACAGTGCCCTGAGGGAACAGATGTGTTGAGTCCTTTTATTTTTGGAAATGAAAACATGCGTGTGAGTTTCCAAATTAAAAAAATTATGTTTATAAATATATGTTTAAACATATAATATTAACATATTTATATTTACTACTATATTTATATATATAATATATTTATATTGACATATATAAATATGTTTATTTCCATAAACATATACACAAATTAGGTAAATGGCCAGGGCAAAGTGCACTTTGATCACCTGGCAGAAGTGAGGGGGAAGGGGAATGGACCAATAAGGTCAGCAGGGATCTCCTAAGGGTCCTGTGGGACGTCTGTGCTTCAAGGAGGTTTTCCCCATTCTGGAGGCTGCACAGCCTCAGGCAAACCGAGCGTGGTCTCCCTTATGGCAACAGATAAGCTGAGCAGCAGAGCAATAAGACTCTTCAGGAAAATGCTTTTTTGTCCTTTTCTGTTTTTAAATCAAGTCAGCAGTTACACTTACCAGGCAAAAGCAAAACACTAATTCTGAGCACATTGTGCTTATTAAAGTTCAATTTTTTCTTTCTCAAGAATAGACATGTTAAGCAACACAAGCCATGTTGGGATTTTGTTGGTGCCACTCAGGTCATTGATTTCAGAAGAATGAGGCTGATTCCACATTCAAGAGTTGTGTCCTACCTGTGTAAATTCCTTTTGCAAGGCTGTAGCTCTTTCACTTCATGTCCCATGTTGTCTTCATGTCAACAGTGATATTCTCTTGGTGAAGTATGTGCATATGTGAAATACTCTATGAAGGCGAACACAGGAAATCTTACGTTGCAGAGAATTGGTATTGCCAGTGCAAAAAAATAAAAAGCAGGCATTCACATTTGCATTCAGACCAGAACTCGCTTTCTAGATATTAGTTTGCACTGACCTGGCAGAAATTTCAACCTAAACTGTGAAATCCCTTTAAAGAAAACCCTGTATCAAATCACCTTAACGTAGGTGCATGTTCTTCCAAGACAGCAGCAAGCAGCAGCAGCCATCCAATGGGCCCTAGCAGGAAAAGGAGGACCCTTAAAAAAATCAGGTCACTTTCTTGCAGTGCTGCTTGTATGTGTGTGTGCAGGCCACACACACATGTGTTCCACTTTTGCCATCTAAAAGCCCTGATAACTATAGGCACGTGTGTTTGAAAATGCTGGTCTTACTGAAGTAAGCTATAACACAACAGCAATAACTGTTATTAAATGTATAGAGAAGCAGTTCTGGGATAACAATAATAACACACACACACACAGATCACGTAGCATTTTTGCTGTGGGTTTACAGAGGAAATTACTTCCAGAAAGGTCAGAAGGCAGGATGCAAAAAAGTCTGAGATTTTATTATTCTTGCCATTTATCTTCAGTTGTGGCATTTTTTTAATGCTGCCCTTCATCCAAACAATAGACAGAATGGACTTTAAGATAGAAAGGATTTTCTTCCGGGCACAAAAGAGCAGAGTATATTTATTTAATGAAGAGCAAGAAGGAAAGGAGAAAATTCTACCGAAGAAAAGGTAAACATATTAGATGACTTTAAAGTCTGAAAGGTTTTGTAAATATTCTCAGAGACTTTTATCTTGCAGTGAATAATATTACTAATAGTAGGATAGCATCATGCTTATAATTTCCTTTCCTATCATATTCAGACTATTTTAATAGGTGCTTTTTTAATAATCAAAGATAAATACACTCTTCATTACTTCTCTGAGGTATTCTGTACTGTTCATTTATGGAGTATTCTCTCAGTCTCAAGTCTTAGGACCAAGGAGCTCTTGTGTAAGCAGTATCCATTAAGACTGCACAGCTAACCTTTCCCAGCAGTAAATATTTAAACCAAGGTTAGAAGATGATGGTGTGATCTTTCTGAAGAAAGCACTGCCCTTTTCTCTGTGCTTGGCTTTTTTATTATTATTATTATTATTATTATTGGTTTCCCTAGAGCAGACATTCATAATAACTGCATTTTAGTGGCAGGGAATTTGAGCTTCAAAAGCTCTTATATCTGCATTTCATGTCAGTAAACTGCTTTAGGATCTTCTCAATGGATGGGATAGAGAGTAGGTTTAAAACAGCTGCTGTATGTTGTGTTAAGTACCTTCCAAGATAAAAAAATCTCTTTTATCTTCAGTTAGATTTCAGTAAAATGGGAAATTTTACTATAGCCAGAAGTATTCTAACAGGAATGTAATAAAATCCGAAATAACTGAATCTTCTTGTTTTTCATGTCTTTGATATATAATGCAAGTAAAAATGCAATTGGAAAATAGTCTAATTCAACAAACATCTGGACAAGCTGGTCTCAAAATTCTGCTCTTTACCAATATGGTTTCAGAATCGTTGAGTTAACAGTCTGGAGCAAAAGGGATCTTGAATGGGAAGCAAGTAGTTTGCCCTCTTTAAGTTGCAGGTAAACATAATAGGTTTTGCTTGACCAAACTACAAATGAATTCACATACATGCTTAGGCCTCCATTGTGCTCACTGTAAGCAGGATGCAAGGTTGTGGAACAATGTTATAAAATTCTTTAAAATACTTTTGTAGCCAGTAAAGTTTTAATTATTATAAAGAGCATGTTCTTGTGCACTTAAAAATGTATTTTAGGTATGTCTTCATTTTTTTTAGATTAATCTCCATTGTGTTCTCATTAAATCCATGGCTAAATTACTGTAGGAAGCAAAGGTGCAGGATCAAAGTCTCCTCTACTGTTTTTTATTTAATTGATTTAAACATCTATTTTAAATTCTAGCCTTTTGAATATATTTTTAAGATATAATTAGATCAAAATTTACTCCTTACACAGACCACTACTAATAGTTTGGGGTTTTTTTATCTCAGTTATACTTTCTTATTTCCTTCCCTTGTATTTGTGTGGTTAAGTTCACTCTAGTCTCTATTATACCATAAGCTAATACCTGTCTGAAGGGTGTTTACATCTCTTCTTCCACCAAGGAGCTAAAGGGATGATAACCTTTGGCAAAAGACTGTCAACAAATAGGTGAGGAATACTGATTGCTTCACATCCCTGAAGTGTGTCTGGCTTTCAGCTCTTATACAGCAAGTATAGTCATACACAGTTATTCAGCAAGGTTAGTCAACTCAAGCTCCAGTGGAAGGGTTTAAAGGAGCATAATTTCAGTCACAACTGAAGCAGACAGAAAATGCACACCCAGGCATTTACATTAACTGGCTGGCAGGTGGCAACTTGCCAAATTGCTGCAATTTTCTGAAGTACAATCTTATGCCCATAGCCTGATGCTTGAAGCAGTTTGAACAACTGACTAATCAAAATTATAAAAATGAACAAAAAAGAAGTGGCTTTGCTATGATAGCTTGTAGTTTTAACTGGTTTTCATACTTTGACTTTGTATTTTTGTTGCTATTTTAGAACTTTCCAAAATGAAGATGAATGGCAAATGAGACCTCAACAAACTGCTATGTTCACAGCCGATAGATACCACAGGAACTGTAGTCCCACTTTGTATGGCCAAGGTGATATCATTGGTTCCAAATGTGGCAGCACTTCTCATAAACTTGATAGAGGGCATGAGCAGGAACTGGATGGAAAATCTCCGTCACCACCAACGGGATATCCTTTGTGCTCCGACGGGCTGCCTCCTGAAGAAGGTAGAACAGGCGTTTGGCTGGGCCGTACTTACAGCACAGAAGAGATCAACTTACCAGTAAGTAACTCCTTCCATTTAACACAGATATTCTCAAAGATCCACTTGTGGAGAAAAGTACAAACATGAAGAAGTTAAAAATTACAGTAGCCTTGTCATCATTATTACTACAATGTCAGCCCAGCACAAGCAGAAATACCTTATCCTAATATAAATGCATTTTTTTCTGAAGATTAAACACCCCCTATTGGGCCATACCTCCATAATAATAATGACAGTGATAATCACCTGCCATTATGTAACTGTGGGGGAAACTTGTACGTTTTAGCTGGTTGCTTTCAGTCTGGGCACTCTGCTTTAAATGCCTTTCCATAATACCTGCAAACTTACTGTCTTAAGTAAGATAATGCACTGCCAGACAAATCAAGTTTCTACAGCATTAATGAGTGAAGTTTGAGAAATTCCAGCATTTTCCATGTGTTAGCTATGGTATCCAAAAACAAACAGAAGTGATAACTGCTGTAATCCTTTTTTTTTTCCCTTGAAATGAAAGAAAAATAGTGCATCTTTTTTCTGTCACTCTTCATAGGATGGAGATTAACAATCTCCATGACTAGTACAATAGATCCTGCTTCATCTATGGCCACTTAGAAAAATCTCTGCAGAACGCTCTGACTCCAGATGTCTTTAGCCTCTTCCTTAGTATCCTTTATTCCTCCCTAGGCATCCCTATTAGTCAGTAATCTTTTTTTCCACTTGAAAATTTAGCACTTATTTCCCAGACATCAAACCATGCAATTGCACCAACTTTATATAATGCGACTAACAGGATAGTGAGGAATGGACTGTAGCCACTTCTCTGTCCAGCTGTGATGCATAAATCTTTGTATCCAGACATCCTGAAAAGGTGTGTGGCCAAGATCTGTAAAGAGAGGTAAGAGAAGACTGTACTTTAGCATTTACTAAGGGGAAGCAGTTGGCAATTTTCTTCCCATTTGCCACATTAAGTAGGAGAGAAGAGACATCATTATGGCAACAATCATTAGCTTCTTCAAGTAACTTGTGATCGTCATTCCTCAGGTCTACAGCCCATTTCAGAAATGTGCTATCCTTTCCTATGGGAAACGTGGCTCTGGAATGTTGTCTTCATCAGCGGCACCATCGTGATGGTCTGTGCTGTGAAGCAGGGATTGTAATGGAGCTGTTCCCTGATTGTGGACAAGGAGCAGGGTCTCAGTAGTCAGAGAACAGGAAGAGAACCATGTAGCCCTAGATCTTTGACCTCACGCAATTTTTATACTTTTTTCACAAAAATATTAAATAACTATCTCATGGTTTCTTATGGCTTAGGAATATTCCTCTTTAAATTGTTGACCACAAAAGTAATTTGTGGTTGGGCTTTTCCAGGGCAGCTTGATAAACTCCACTTTTCATCCTCTCCTCTCTCAGAAGTGTCAGATGGAGAGAGCAGGCCACAAAGCTTCCATTTCCAGCCAGCCCAGGGAAACTGCCCATGCTGAGATAGTCTGGCAAGCTACAGAGGGAATATATGTGGTGTTCAAGACATGGTCCATGCCAAATCATTTGACTAAACTATGAGGAAAACACCTTCCAGTTGGTTTATGAGCAAAGCACATAATGATGAGAAAAATTGCTATTTTTCTTACTGAGATTAGGTTCAAATAAGTGGCCCCGAACCAGGTGCAGGTCCAGAAAACCGCCATAATTCAACAATTACTCAGACTGACTTTGGATACCACAGCTTTAAAACAGAGCCCCTTCACCACTCTCATACTCCGAAGTTCTGAGTTGATAGGAAGCCATTGCATGAATGGAAATCATGAAATTATGAAATGAGATTCCCTGCATGCTCAGAATGCCTTGATGATGTTACAGAGCTTGAGTTTTCTGAAGAATATTTGTAGCACCACGTAAAAATGTTGAAATTGAAGGTGACCTTCTGACATCCACCAAACTACTTTATTGATAAGGTATTTGGGGAAGAAAGAAAATAGATTCTTGGGCTTTGGACAAAGGCTGTAGTCTATTTTTCCAATAGAGATCTTCAACCTACTCTAGCTTTGTAAATGTTTCACTGGAACCTCTGTTTCTTTACATTCTTACTTAGAGGTTACATGTATAAAGAAGACTAAAGCCACCATTAGAATGAGCTGGAAATCTCAGAAGAGATTCACGGGAGAATCCCCAAACTTCCGTATCAAAGTTTCTAAAATACAGATGCTTTTTTTTTCTTTTCTGAACAGTAGTTCAGAGTGTGTTTTCTTCCAGAAATGAACAATTTCAGAGAACAGTTGCTTGAAGTCCTCTGGGAAAACTATTCGTTAGGACAGTCTACTGCCCTGGCATCAAGTTTAATCTTTCCTGCAGAAAATATATAAAACTGAAATGAAAATATAGTAAGATGCTACAGTTCCAGTATAGTCCATTTTTACACAATTCTTCCAGAGGCAAAAAAGCTAGAGCTGAAACACTGTGCATCCCAGTCTAAATTTTTAACTTAAAGTCACAGGATGCCTTGTCATCCCTCTCTTCAAATGACTTGGTGAGACAAAAAATAATATACTTAAGCACTAACAAGGAAGATTTAGATAATGTGTTAGGAAACTTTCTAACATTAGGAATGGGGAATCACATAAGAAATAGATTGTAATGGAAAGTTGTGGCAATTCTACTGTTAGACATTATCAGGAATGATTCTGACCAACTTGATCCTAGTCTAAGGCACCCTGTGGTCCATGCCTCTTAAGTATCACGGAATCACAGAGTACTTATGTATCCAGGTGCTTATGTACTTAAATACCCAGCTGCTTATGTACTTAGGCCTTCTAAATGCTTCCTCATGTGGCCTGAAAGTTTCTTAGGCACCTTAGTTTGGGTGTTTATATTTGAAGCACATTCTTCTGAGAAGATTGACATCCATACCTGCTGCCTAAGCTGTAGGGTGCACCTGCAGGAGAAGAAAGCACCCAGAGTGCCCCCAGCTTAGTGACCCTAACCTTGGTGATACAAGAATTTTCCTGGAAAAGAGGAGGGACTCAATATGAGCAACCTGTGGCTTGTAACTCGGCTGCTCTGCAAGAATGATTGAGCCATTTAATGTTAGAATGGTCTGGATGTTTATGCTATCGAGCTGCCTGGCTGAAGGTGCAACCACAAATTCATGGGGCCACAA
Organism: Nothoprocta pentlandii; assembly: GCA_013398315.1. Classification (NCBI taxonomy): domain Eukaryota; kingdom Metazoa; phylum Chordata; class Aves; order Tinamiformes; family Tinamidae; genus Nothoprocta; species Nothoprocta pentlandii. Next base: position 206,340 of record VZSG01000123.1, read on the forward strand.
GGAGATCAATTCTGGACAGTTCTTGTTCCTCAGGTATTGAAAGTAATAGAGAATTGAATATAGAGCATGGGGAAAGAATAGGCCAGAAGTTTAGAAAGCAGAGCTTAGACCCTAATCAGTTTTGCCTTTTAGACCTATTTAGATTCAGTTTTCTCCCAAAGTACATGAAAACAGTGAACAGCTACCTTTATAAAGAGGTAGTCAGTGATATCTGACACAAGTAAGAAACCAAAGAGAACCACGGTCTACTTACTCTAAGTGATGTATGCTCTTCTCTCATCTCTGAGGAAATTCAGAAGTGTCTCACTTGGGGCTGGCACTGTATTTCAAGAAAAATACATCAGAGCCAGCACAACCGAAGCAAAGGATCCCGGTGATTTTGCAGGACGGCCTCATGGCAACACTAGGATGTTCCTAAGAGAAGCCAGCAATTTTGAACAGTGTTGTAAGGAATGTCTGAGAATCTCTTATACAGTTGTATATAAGATTTATACAGTTGTATATAATATTTCTGAGGACTTATCACCCATGCCAATCTGCTGGCAGTAAGGAAATGCTTGACATGTTTATTTTCTATAGGAGATGGCACCTTTGAAATACACACTTTAGATGCATATTTGCCCTTATGCTCCTTATGCTCTCAGTGCATTTTATTTGCTCAACATTGACACTGCATCACTCAGTGATTTCAGAGCTTATATTCAATAAATGGAACATAGAGTGATTCTTAAAGGGAGTCCAGCATCCATATCCAACGTCCTCTTCATAACACAAAAGCCTTCTTCGTAGTTTAAATAGTACTGCTGACGCTACTGTTGAATCTAAATGCCACCAGAAAGTAGTTACCTGACTGTAACCCATGAAAGAGCAAACATGCCAGTGATTTATGGGTGGGAAATCATGCACCTGCTCATCAGGTAGAACACGAGGCAGGTGATCTCTCCCAGAGCCTTACCAAACAGATTAACATTTCCTGGCTAATGCAGGGGCTGATAGCATAGGTCAGTGTAGTGCAGCAAGGTCGTCTGATGCCTTATGTTCTTGTGCCTCCATTAAAAAAAAAAAAAAAAAAGATATTTTTTTCTTTGCCCCCTTGAAACACTAATGAGGAGGGGCTGAGAAAATTTTATCTCTTTATTTCTTTTTAACCTGATATGTCAGAAAGCTTGTAATATATCCAGTACATTATATTCAGGACATTATTATAGATAGAATTTATTTTTGGCTATTGATCATTTTTATTTTTAAAAAAGGTAAGGGATTTTCCTAAGGGAAATCCTTAAATTCAATCTCAAGGTCTGTTGCAAACAATTTGAATTGAATAGTGCTTTAAAGCATTACTATAGTTAGTTTCTTTTGGCTTGAAAGTCTACTAAAGGGCAGTTTAAAGGCAGGCTGAAAGTAAAGATTGAATCTGCCTCTAGTCGCTGTTAAACACCCCATTCTGAAGCCTGATACAACGAATCCTAGAATAAAATCTCACAGGTGGTGTAGAATTGGCCTTTCCACAATCCATCTGAATATTTAAATCATTTGAGGTCCTTTCTATTTCATGTGCTTCACCTTTTACTTTGTAGGAAAAACAAAAGCAGCGATTCAGGACTGTGAATCTCTCTGCCAATTACATTAATGAAATTCTTTTTAAAACATTTTCATTAAGAAAATAAATTTAATAATCTTTGCAATATCTTGAGAGGATACCACGATATCTTTAAAACTTCTCAAACAAGGACAGAAAATGATCTTTCTCTCTGTATTGCAGTTCTTATATGAATATATAGGTGACTTCAGAGCTTCAAGGTGACAGGACTGCAATGAGCACAGGTTTTCTTCCTTTCCACCAAAAGTATCTCGTGAGCTGGAGCAGAGGCAGAGAGACAGAGTCACAGGAAGCAATTAGCAGCACCCAACACTAGTTACATTTATTCCGTAATTCCCCTAACCAGACTTTTGAACTCTCTTCTGGCCTCAATTATAACATGGCCTTTCGTTTATCTAAGGGTATTGGTGGTTCTGACGCAGTTTAAGTCTGTCTAACAAGGTGTTGAAGTGCTTAAGGGCAAATCTCCATGCTAAGGCCCTTAATATCACAGCTAATATGAATAGTAAGTCACTCAGGCAGTTGAACACCTTTAAAAATGCAGGCTGAAACTCATATTTACTCACGGAAACTCATGCATCCTGAGCTATAACGCATATATATATAAAACATAGGAGTATTAGCTGGTATATGTTAGGGTGCTCTTAAAATGTAAATATTTATAATAAAAGTTCTGCTGCACTTGCTGTTCTTTACTAACCATGTCTTTCTCTCCACTGCTCAGTCTCCTCCTGACATGTCCCTCCTGGCAACAACAGAAAAGTTCCTCCAAGAAGAAGAGAAGCACACCAAAGAATTTGAAGACCGTTTAAACTCACACATTGAAGAACTGCAAAGACATTCTGAAAATACTGTAAGAAAATATGCCAGGTTAAAGCAAAACAGACACATTTGAGCCAGTTAGCTTTTTTTTTTTTTTTTTTTAAACTCAAATAAGAAAATAAAACCAAGTAATCACCTAGGAGCTTCTTAGAATGAAAAACTGCAACTAGGTTCTCAATTTATTTTGATACATAGCAAATACTTTTTAACATCAAGGTTTTAATAATATAATCTCCTATGGGTCTTGGTAAATTACAAAATGTTTTACTATAGACTTATAATGCACAGGTGGTTTTTGCATAGCTAAATTGTTTGCAACAGAGGCCATGAATTAAGATACTTTCAATTCTGTGATGTACAGAGGGCTAATAAGTGGAATTGTTTCCTGGAAAATATCATCAGCCAAGAGAAATTCTCTAGATTGCACAGAGCAGGAATAACAGGGGCCTCTAGCCATATCAGAGCTCCCAGTGTAAATAGCTTAGGTATTAGCTCTGGTTAATCTTGGCTACCGAAATAGCCCTTGGGACTCTTGAAATGAGTAAGTGTGAGCTTTTTCTTTCTTATGCTTTAGGCCATGCAAGTCTAGGGGAGGAACTTAAATAGGAAAAGCATAAACATGTTTTGAAGCTACTCAGACCTTTAGACCTCACCTGGGACAGTCCAGTCTTAGCTCTACAAGCTTTATGCTAAGGCTAAAGTATTTAAATCCTGTCTTCAAAACCACCTGTTTTGGTATTGATGGTTTTGATATTATGTTGGCTCGTTATTTACCTACATGGAATGGGAAAAAAAAATACTTTGCATAACTTGTGATCAATCTTAGGTAAAGGCCCAGAATTTTTTACATTTTTCCGCAATGTTTTAAAACAGAGCAAAGTTAGTTCAACTCTATATGCTGAATAACTGTATGCTGTTGAGATTCCTTTTATTTGCAATTCATATTGAATTCTATTGCTGTGTAAGGGAAACAGTCAGAAATTACAGACAGTGCTGATTAACCACCAATTTCAGTGAAAGAGATTCTGAAGAGCTGCTTTCCAGCAGACCCTGTTGCCAACTTCCTGAAAAAATGTGGATAAAAATAATACCAGACTGTCAAAGAGCCCAGTCTGTCTGAAAGATCTATCATTACTATTCACGACCACAGCAAAAATGTAAATTGGTTTTGGAAGCTGTGTTTCCATGATGACAAAATATATGCATCATACTTAAACAAAATACCAAGATTTCAAATACCAGTTTGGCTCAGCTGCTGATAAAATGAGTAAGAAAAAGGAGAACATCAAAGAATCTTTTACAGGAAAATTCGGAGAAATTGCTAGACTCACCTGGAGAAATGAAGACTGAATAAAAAGATGCTGAAAGGACATCTGAACAAACTGAATACACATGTAGCCCCCAATTTAAGAGGGGATGTTTATGAGATGTAATGAAGAAATTTGGGAACCTCTGGAAAAAATACTAACCTTTACATTGGGAGAGATCTGTAGAAGCAAAAAGACAGCAAAATGTTGCCTTTCAGAAGGGCAAAGAAGAAATGGAATATTAGCCAGCTAAAAGAAATGGAATATTAGCCAGCTAGTTGGGTTCTTTTGCTGCTAAAAGATTTAAAAATGTTACAAGTGAGTCCAGCCCAGATCTGCATGGGAGACACGTACGGGTGTGCTCCAGGTCACTGGCCGGGGAGCTCCCTCCTGAGACACCCTGTGCCATCAAGTAGCGTGATCATGAATGAATAAAATTGTCAAAAAGGAGTAAGAGCTTTAAAAAAAACTTCTTCACACCTGGCCAAGCCATTCGCTTTGTCTAAAGAAATAACAGCGTTAGTTCTGGCCTGTTTGGGTAATATCATACAAAAAACTCCACGTGGACACCCCCAAGGCTGGGTAGTGCCTGAGGAACCGGCCTGGGTTCTGGCAAACCAAAGCGCTGGTCTTGAACGCTGGTGTCCCCTGAAAGGCCACCCGAAAGGCCGCCCTTCCCCTCGCCAGCTGGGCTGGCGACACCTTCTCCTGGCCTCCTCAGAAAAGTGCAGACACGGGCAAAACACGGATTCTGAGTGGTGCAGATGATGGAATACAGATGCCCATAGGTTGTATTTTTGTGTCACGTTTCATGTTACTTGGAAAACTCTTTAAAAAAATAAAGGGCAGAAGAAATAATGAGGTTGAGAAATGCTACAGCTTGCTCATGCCAGCACTGGGCATGATTTGACAGCACAAGGCGCCATGTTCTGGAGCTAAGGATTAGTGAAAACATAAAAAAGAAAAATTCTCTTCTGCTGTGTGAGTTGCCGGGCAATGGAAAAATGTTGTAAAATGCTGGATTTCTTTTATGATTTTTCAAAGCTTTCCCCAAAAGTATATTTTGGCTCCCGACATGAAGGCTTATTTTAAACAAAAGGAACAACGGCTCACGGGCTGCCACCAGCTCTTTCTGAAGCCAAGGCAGTGGTCACGTACGCACACTTGGCAGCATGTTTCATCAAGACATAATTCTGAACTAGTTGGTGGTAAAAGAGTTATCCCATTCGCTTCCCCGATGTTATCCTGAGGGGGCTGCCACTGGAATGACAGCAAGGGAATAGAAACGTTCTCAACGGGCTCGTGCGCCCAGGGGAACCGTGACCTTTCTCCCTGGCTCCTTCACTTCTTCTTGAGCAGGAGGGTTGGACTAGAGGATGTCTAGAGGTCCCTTCCAACCGCAGCAGTCCTGGGATTCTTTTTGGTACAGGCATGTGGGGAAGGGACAACTGGAGGAGCGTCACGGAGCCCGTGTGCTCCTCTACGGGGCACAGCGAGGGATCATAGAATCCTGAAGGCTGGAAGGGACCTCTAGAGGTCATCTAGTCCAGTCCCCCCTGCACACTAGAGCCTGTGGCACAGGATGCGATCAAACACAGTGCCAAATCAACACAAGAAGGGATAAATGGGAAAAAAGCACAAATGTAGCTTTCCTGCTTTTCTGGCGGGTCGGCTTAAGCAAGGGCTTCAGTTTATCCATTTGAGGGTTTCACTTCACTTCACTTCACTTCACTTCACTCTACTCTACTCTACTCTACTCTACTCTACTCTACTCCTGCTCCTGCTCCTGCTCCAATGCACTGCAGAGACAGCCTGAATTCCCAGTCTTATTGTTCTGCATTTATGGAAGTACAGCTGGTTAAATGATTGCTTTAATGGTACTGTAATAACACCTGAATGAAGCCCCTTGCCTTTAATCACTTAAACCTGGACTAAGTAACCCCCAGGGAGAAGTACATGAAGGGAGAATATAGGGAGGAAGGGGCCAAACTCTTCTCATTGGTGGCCAGTGAGAAGACAAGAGGAAATGGGTATAAGTTGAAACACAGGAAGTTCCAACTCCACGTGAGGAAGAACTTCTTCACTGTGAGGGTGACAGAGCCCTGGAACAGGCTGCCCAGAGAGGTTGTGGAGTCTCCTTCTCTGGAAATCTTCCAAACCCGCCTGGCTGCCACCCTGTGCCCCGTGCTCTGGGTGTCCCTGCTGGAGGAGGGGGGTTGGACTAGATGATCTCTAGAGTCCCTCCCAACCTCAAACATTCTGTGATTCTGTGAGAATGGCAAGCCATAAATAGTCTAGAGTTGAGCCTCAGGTGATCTTATTTGCATCAATGGTCTGTCATACCAGTGTTTTTTTTCTTACTCTACGACTCAGTTCTCAAAGTTAGTTGTGCGCCCTATGTAAGGCTACTGTTTAATCACCTGGTCCCCCTCAAGGCTATGAATAGGTTATTGTGTCTAATCTCATTTAATGCTGCATCTAAATGGACTGAGCAAAGATCAAAGAGCAGAGCTGGAGAGCAAAGACCTTGCCCTCCATTTGTACCTCCTAAACTAACAAACTCATCTGTGTTCCTCTAACCTGCTCTCAGATGGAGCACCAGAGGCTTTGAGACAGAGTTCTTAAAAATACATTGGCCACATATGCTAAGATGGCCAATTCTGTGAGTGCAAAGCGCAGTTCTAAACCACCCAGTCACTGAATTTACTGTGGCAAAGTTTGAATTGACTGGCTTGACTTAAATCCTTGTACAATCCAAGATGGAACAAGAAATCCTGCAGAAGTCCTGCATCCTATGCATCATATGTAAGTACTGTAATGAGATTACTGATTTTTTTCATGTTTTTCCATCCTGTACAAATAAAGGTGGTGAATAGAAGACCACTAGGTCTTCAGACATCAGCTGAACAACTCAATCAGCAGTTTGAGTGAAAACAGTGCAAATATGAATGGTAGGACTTCATGTTCCTCGTACAATATTTATCCATGTAAACTTAATCCAAATGCCCAACAGGCTCCTTATTCCCATGATGGTGGGAATAAATGTTTTGGCTGGTCCAAAACAGGCTCAAAGCTCAGATCTTCCAAAACAAGGGGACGCTCCAGTACCTCCTGTATGTGATTAGGATTCCCAAAACTCAGGATTTCAGTAAGTAAACATGTTTGCACCATTTAATTGATGAAGATGACTGACAGTAAGCTTTTTACCATTTTCTACCACACACAGCTCTTCTTTCACACTTCTAGCAGTGTCACTGGCTCACACAGTTTAGGGGAGCACGGACCTTTTGTACCAGAGCTGGCCACACACCCACTGTAAGAACACATGGCACAACTCTCCTGTTTCCTTAGCACTTCAAAGATGTTTATAAAATCTGCATTCCAACCTTGATCTTTAACGGTTTGACTCAGATTTGATTTATACTTTGAAAAATTGGACTCTAACTTGGTTTATTGGAAGGCAATGGCAGGTTTTTAATGACTTCACCTGATAATGAGCACGCTCACAAACCCACTCATAAGACACAGCTGAAGAAGCATCTCAGCATGAGTCTTCTGGAAAAACCGCTTGTAATAAATCATTCACTTTTGCCCACAAGCTACTGTATGCTGGGAAACAGTTTGAAACCCTCTTTCTAAAACACTTTTGAAGTTAACTGACACTTGGAGTAATATACACAGCTAAAAACCAGACACGGTTACACCTTCGACTGAGAAGTTCAGAATAGCTGACATTCGGGCAACTGCCATTAATTCAGTTCCTGATTATTTCCCAGGGATTTCTGACAGTTCCTGTCTACAGCAGCTTCATATTCTTTTCCCGAATCCATGTTCTCTCATCTGCTACTAGGAAAAGGAAACATGGTAGAAAATAATCAGAATCCAAATTCAGAGTTTGATAGATAAAGCTCTTTTTTAGAGATTCAAACTGTGAAATTAATTCTAACTTCTGCATAATGAAAGTCAGATTATTTAGCACTTTTTGAATTAGTACTCAGGAGAACTGCACATTTCAGGGCATCAAAATACACAAAGTCTCTTATCAACTTCAGCTATAGGTTCGTATTAACAAACCGTGGGCTCCAAACAGACAAGCACTGAAGAACACACAGGTGACAAGAGATAAACAAAGGGCAAAAGATGAAGAAATGAAACGTCTCATTAATGATGTAGTCTTAAATATCATCTGGCTCAGCTGACCTTCTGCCTGTTTAGCCGTAATCAGCCTCTTAATTGCTTTAATGGGTCATGGACTCTTGGAGAAAATTCACCTAGACACTGGTGGGATTCTAGCAAGATCTTGCAGAGCCGAATGCTGCTGCTTACAAGGATACAAAAGAAGCCCTACAGTGGGAAAGAACTGAAATAATTCTACAACTTGGAGATGGAAAACTCACGGGGACTTTGCTGGAACATACAGAACGGATGCACAGATAAGCAAGGGTAGGGAAACATCCGTTATGAAACTGTAACAGGACAAGAATAATTCCAATTTCAGGCCATTTTCTTTGCTTCTGTTCTAGGTGCTCAGAGAACCAAGCGCAGTGAACGGCACTTCAAATTGGTTCTCTTCTTCAGGGACACATCCTATTCGAGCTGCACACCTTTTGTAACAAATACAATAGGCAAACTACCGAAACTCAATTGCAGCCATTCTTAGCCAAGGAGAAAAAGGGGGGAAGAAAAGGACAAAGAACTTTGTTGTTTGAGAGAACAAGTGACAGGGAGAGACAGGACAATTACCCTGACAGAGGCAGCAGTTTAGATCTCTCTGCTTCACTAAGGCAGCTCTCTGCAAAAGCATCAAATCCTCAGCAATAGTTTGGCACATGGGGAGTGGAGCTCCACTATGGTGTCCAAGCTGGTCATCCAGCAGATAACTCTTCTGAAGATACCACAATGACCAGCCTGTCTGGGTAGCTTGTTGTGCACACGGTCCAAGCGAACTGCATGTTGGCAGCAAAAGAAAATTAACATTTTTCCCCACGTCTTAAGGTTTTGGCACAAATGTGCTTGGACCGTGTGCACAACAAGGTGGGGTCAGTTTAATTCACCAGCAGCAATGGCAGAGCAAGTTCCTTAGCGGTGGCCATCCCCATGGTGCCAGGTCCATGTCTCATTCTGAGGCACCTTCTCTAGAGCTGCTTCACTTTGGGAACAGATGCCTCAGGGCAAACTCTCTTTCAGCAAATTGCATTTCCTTGCCTAAATTTATTTTGTTTTGCAAAACAATTTCAGTTAAAAATAACATTCCACACAGCAACGATATCCAAGGTTAATGCACAACTTCAGTGCATAAGAAGAGTCCCATTGACCTCACTGGGACTATTTATGTGCCAGAAGACAAGTACATGAAGGGAAGATTGGATGTTCATTGAAAAATATTTCCTGCTACTGCTTGTGTGCAGTGTAGCATCATATTCCTTTTCATTTGGCTTCTACATAGGCTCAAAAGTCTCCTGAAGCTCAATGGTTACTAAGGGCTCTAAAATATGGGAATGAAAAAGAACTAGTGAAAAATACAAAATTATTGAAGGATTTTATCAACATTTGTATTTATGATTTTTTGGAATAAAATGGCCCAAAGTGCACTTACAATTTCCTGCAGCTGCAGGAGGGGGATTACAGAACAGCAGATCCCTTAAATAAAGAGATTAGAGACCTAACTAATACTAATGTTGCATTTTCTTTCTTTATGAAAAGGAAAATCAAGTGACTGTACTCAAACCCACTTCGTTATTGCTGCTGTACAGATGTAAAACTTCCATTTATATAAACAATTATTTGTATTTAGGTAATTTGTTATTAGCTACTTTATTATAAGCTGGTGGAACCTCCCTTTCTGACTTCTGCAAGATTCCTCTGTTGGACCCCAGCGTATTTGCTTTGAACGTTGTCCTCTCACAGCAAGAAGAAATTCTTTTCAAGAGAGCTATAGAGTTTAATGAAAAAAATTATTACATGATGTAGGCTTTCATTCCAGGTCACATTTTTCACGAAATAACGCGAAGATTCCAAGTAAGACTCATCTCCTTTATTCAAAAAATAAATATATCCTTTCTGAATCAAAGCATTTCATATGACATTAAGTACAAAGAAGAAATACACTTCTTTGGAAGTTCTCAAATAGACATACAAGAGCTCATGGGAGCAACATTATCCATAACAATGGTAATAGCTGAGAGCTGATTTTTACAAATTTATGGCAGAACAGAATTTCCTTTTACAATATAGAACTTCAAACAGATTTAAGAAAAACACCATTTTAAAAGTCTGAAAGGCACAAGAACTGGACCATAAAACGTACTGGCACATTCACTAATACGTTTTATGTTACATTCCCAAAGAGAAATTGAAGAACCCCAACCAAGGGAAAGACTGAAGATAAAAGCAAGTTCCTTTGTAAAGTATTAAAAGAGTGGCAGAGAGGTTTTTTGGCTCCTGATAAAGTATTAATACCCCAAAGTTAGAGAGTCTGAAAAGCTGCATCATTCGGTTGTATTTGGACGTGTTGCTACATAGACAAACACAACGATCAGAACTACCACAATGGCCAGCGTGGGAAGCACCACGGTGGTGATTTGCTGCCGGGCCTCCTGCATTGCCTGTTTCCTCTCCTTTTTGTCTTTGGAGGTCTCTTTTTTGGGTTTTCCTTTTAGCTGCCTCATTGTCTTCTGAGGATCTTGTGTCCACCAGAGCAGGGAGCGGAGCTGCAGAAGACAGGCTGGGATCTTTTAAAAGACGGGGTGGAAAAATTCTGTGGGCTGCAAGAGCTGGTTGTGCAAGAAACTGCAGGAAGAGAAACAAAACAAGGGTTTTGAGCAAAACCGACATATATTCCAAGCAGTTACTACAAGTTTCTCTCGGTAAATCTTTTCTCTAACTTGCACTGTGCAGAGCTTTGAAGCTGGACAGCGCAGAACTGCAGAGGGACTGAACTGTGCAGCTTGGGGAAACGGAATCCCGGCCTCGTTCCCTCCATCGACTCCCCTTTCCCCATGAAAAGTGGGAGCAGCTCTTTGGGGTGCATGTATTTGTCCCAGGGCGCAGAGCCCAGCACCGCACGCTCTGTGCCTGCAGGCAAACAAGGCAGCAGGGCTGGACTTGGACTTTCCATTAAGCCCTGCTTAACGGAAATAACATCAGTTAGTCTTGGTGTCCCCAGAGAGCACCGGTCGCTGCCGCTTCTCGGGATGGCAGCAGGATCCCGGCTAAAGGTCTGCGGCTCCCCAGGGAAACAGAGCAGCAAACGTTCATCATCCACGCAAGGTATTTACTGGAATAAAGGGGATTATTATTCTAACAGAAAAAAAAAGGCGGAAAGATCTGCTTAAATTATATTTTTTTTCTGCTATTGAATAAGGTCTAAATTACGAGTTAATGCCACAACTCTCACTACAGCTGTCATTTTTACAAGGAAAAGGTCATCCCGAGTGATAAGCAACCTGCACACAAATCCCTGCTCTAGACAAGGAGTTGTTAAGCGAGTTGCTCCGAAGCGTCTACTGGGCTCACTTTTAAAAGCAGAGCTATCTACAAAGTGAGACTAACCAAGCACTGCACAATATGAAATAAGTGCAATACAGGAAATCCACAAAACAGGAGCCGCTCCGAGATGCGAAGCACTAGGGCGTGCCCCTATTCCCAGGGCTAAGTGGGCAGAGCAGGGTTTCTTCTTTTTTTTTTCTCCTTTTTTTCTTTTATAATGTTTGTTTGCTTAAGACATCTACACCTCAGTAATTCACTGACGGTGCTGGGGGAGGGTAATTTTTTCAGTATCTCTCTCTTCTCCATGTCTCCCATTTGTGTAAGTACCCAACACGTGGACACAGGCCAGACGCAGCTCAACACCGAATAGGAGGGTAACAATTACAGTTCTTAGGTATTTCAGTGAATTGAGGGATTACCATGCAAATAACCAGCTGCTGACGCTCCCGGCAGGCTCTCAGGGATGTGTTAATCTCACGACCGTGTCGCTGAAACCAGCTAACCTGGCACACGGCCTCTGGAAAGCTGCTCAACAGAGCAGGGAGCGGAGCCGCAATCCCGACGGAAACACACGTGTGTGGGACAAACCCACAGCCTAGGGAAGCTACGGCAGGTTCTGGCGTTCCGGGACATTCAGGTTATAAGATGAAGGGGTCACCATCTCTGCCTCTTTCCCTCTTTTCACATCCCAGGACATGAACACGACTCCGCGGAGCCGCCCTCCGGGGCAGCCCCACCAACCTCTGCTCTCGCTGGGGCTTCTCCGGGCAGCGCGAGGAGCAGCCGGGCGGCCGCCCTGCTGAACAGGCCTGTGCTCCGAGGGCAGCTCCTACAGAAGCACCCCGCTTCCCGCCTCGGCCTTACCCGTCATCCTGCCAGCAACAGCAAAACGCAGCTGAAACGCTCATTCACACAACACGAATCCTCCCGTACGGTCGCATGTGGCTACCAAGTTCTCCCACCCTTCCTCATAACACAACCACCTGCCAACTGCAAATCTCCTCCAAACATATTTCACCATGTATAGCAAAACAGGGAATATCTCTACGAACTCAGAAATACAGAAGTCAGACTATCAGAGCTTCTCTGCAGGGTCTCAAAACCAAAGGCAAATCAATAGATCAGCATTTCTACTTTCAAACGGGCTTTGGATACAATCTAAAAACCCAGAAGCAAGCGTGACAGGGTATCGTGTCCAGCTGGGTTCACTGATTCTGCATCATTTATACCCGCCTTTCAGACACGCAGTTGTTACTTCTTACCATAAACTTTGTGAACTTAATCTGGACTCTGAGGCAAACTGGAGTTCTGCTGCTTGGGAGGATTCTCAAGGAGACAATAAAATTCAAATCTTAGAAAGCACCATTTCCTTCTGCCAGCTGCAGCATTAGAAACAAAGGCAAAACAGATGTAGAGACCAGACACGTCCAGGGAACTTCACAACGGGAAGGCACACAGAAAGTGGCTACAGAAATTACATATGACATCATGTTCCAGCCTATTTATTCACACAGGTTTGCTTCATCTCTAAACGTTCATAGAGGATTCTCTGCAAACCCTCAATGCTTTTGTTAGCTCGGGAAGGTCGCTGGTATTTGACCCTCTGTAAGCTACACTATACATGTGTATATATGTGTGTGTGTGTGTGTGTGTGTGTGTGTGTGTGTGTGTGAGAGAGAATTCTTTAAATCATTTGCCTAATATCCTCTCTTAAATCTCAGGGGAAAATGTAATCTCTGTTTTACCTCTTGAGCTTTGGTTCTCCTCCCGCCTAGGTCACAACCTCTCTTGGGGAACTCCAGGAAAGCTGCTCTCTGTAGCCAAGTTTTCCATTTGCCCTTTGGTGTAACTACCAAACCGGAGCGTCGCCGCCACAGCACGTTCCTTCACCCGGCGCTCCCCGTCTCCTGCGCTCAGGTGCGGCAGCTGTTTTGCCTTGGGATTACCTGGAGACCTTGGAGGTGGAGGGCAGGAAAAGCCCTTGGGTCTGTGTGCACCCCAGTGCCTCCTGGAGTCACTGCTGTGCAAACGGCCTCTCCAACACCCAATGTCCACCTCGTTCTGTACCTGCCACCCAGGCACCAAACACTCCCCTTGTTTTCAAGGCTCTGCTGAATGAATATTTCGTCCTGAAACAGAATTATGTGAAGTTAATTATACACACTAGCTAACACCTGAAGGATTAAGGCAGAAATCCTGCCCTTAAATGTCAGTGCCACTAGAATTACAAGCTCATGTTCTTGAACTTGGGGATCTGGCACCAGCCTCCAAAAGCGCTTCCAACGGATTGGGTTACTGGGCTTGGCTGCTGCCAGAGCGGGACTCACCCAGGAGCGAGCGGAGCCTCGGGATCCGTCTGGACTGACCCACAAAGCAGCAGCAGCTGATCCCCACAGGCTCCTGCTGCCACCGGAAGCCTGAGCATGGCTGCCGGGATTACAGGACACCTGGATTATCCCTCTGCACGGGAAGGCCGGAGGCTGCCACACACACCAGATATTAATGCTTGGAACGGCTCCCACCACGCGTGGCAGGAGCTCTGTGGCCACCAGGGTGCCCAGCGTCACACTGGGGTACGAGCAGCACGGCCCAAGGCAACAAATCCCCTCAGGTCACCCCGCTCCCTCTCCACTAACAACCTCTCCAGGGGGGCCGAGAAGGCCGAGGGCCACCAGGCTGCTGTCGGGAACAGCGCAGCCAGCAGGACCAGGGGAGGGATCGTGCCCCTGCACTCGGTGCCGCTGAAGCTGCACCTCCAACACCCTGTTTGGGTTTGGGCCCCTCACTATGAGGAAGACAGGAGGTGCTGGAGCGAGTCCGAAGGAGGGCAAGGAAGCGGGTGAGGGGCTGGAGCACAGACCATATGAAGAGCAGCTGAGGGAGCTGTGGTTATTTAGCCTAGAGGAGGCCCAGGGGAGACCTTGTCGCAGTCTATCAGCACCTGAAAGGAGGCTGTAGTGAGACGGAGGCCAGTCTCTACGCCAGAGTAACTACCAAAAACAGGACAAGAGGAAACGGGCTCGAGTGGCGCCAGGGGAGGCTCAGGTTAGACATTAGGAAGAATTTCTACACAAAGAGAGTAGTCAAGCACTGGAACAGGCTGCCCAGGGAAGTGGTGGAGTCACCGTCCCTGGCAGTGTTCAAGAAACGTGCAGATGAGGCACTTGGGGACACGGTTTAGCAGCCAGGGTGTTGAGGAGGTTACAGCTGGATTCGATCTTGAAGATCTTTTCCAGTCATAATGGTTCTATGATAACCACCCTGCCTGCTCCACTGGGACAGTCATAGAAACAGCAATAGAAAGGATGAATACAGCCTTGCAGAAGGAGAACATCCCCAGGCCACAAGAGCCTGATAAGAGTCCTGTGTCACCCAATAGAGCCCGTTGACCCTCCTCTCGTGAATTTCCCAACTTAAATTTTGATAGTAAAATTGCAAAAAAAAAAAAAAAAAGCGATGAAAAGACTATTTTAAAAGCTGTCCCTCAAAGGCAGGAATTTCCTGGCTGGAAAGAAACTGTCTGGACTGTCACCTCAAGAAAAGATGGTCAAAACACCCAAACCACAGCAATCACCTCTTCTCTCCAATACAACATTGCTGCGACTTGACACATTCGCTGAAAGGCTCCATCTCAGGCAGAACAAAACGTAAAAGTTCAAGCTACTTAAAACCAACCTAAAAATGTCATTTTAGGTAATGACAGTAAGAACTCACAGATTTAGTGCCTTGGCTCCAAGCCTGGCTAGCGCACTTCATTCCTCCCTGCCCATTCTCCAAACGCCTTCTCTTATGTGTCTTATGTGAAATGCTCTTTATTCTAAATCGCTATTTTAAGTTACTGGAGCTATTTTGCAGAGCTAACCTCAAAAGCTCAAGAAAAATAAATAAATAAATAAAAAGACATATCATTTAGTTAGTTTACTTACTTAGTTACTCACACCAGCACTGAACACTTGTCATCATCCTAAAGCAAGGCAAAATACAGGTAACCAGGGATAATTCTTTACCAGAATACTACAGTGAAATGTATTGGTACTAGTCGCCTTCAAAGTACACCAGAAATATTCTAACCAGAATTTAGGATAATCCGAAATCCAAAACCCCCATTTTGTCTGAGGTTTGTTCTTTTTGTGGGTGTAAAATTAATCCCCGTCATTATTAATCTGCAATTAAAAGTCCTTCATGCTACACCTGACTACTCCTGCAAGACAGGAGAGGCGGCGCTGCCTCCGGTTGCATTAACACCCGCTAAATCCTGCAGTTTCTGGATCTCCTTCCACATGCTTCACATGCACAGAAGATTTAGTTTATCCGCACTTAGTGTAATCACATGTCTAGACATCTGAAGAACTTATTATCACCAACTTTACACCATGAATGTATTAGCCACATTAAGCCAAATAATTTTACTCCAAATCCAAATTACAAGTGTTTGCAAGCCAATTTGGATTAACCTGGCCTCCTGATCCCGCCACCGTCGCTGAAGCATTTCTCAAACGGCAAAACATCTTGAAATGCAAGCAAACAATCCAGCTAGAATTAATTTCTATCATTTTCATTTTCCCCAGGGCCAAGTATGTTGCTGAGACGGTACAAAAAATAAAAGAGAGCAGGGAAGCAGGACACACTGTGTTCACCCTGTCTGCCAGGAGTAGGGAGAACATGCACAAGATGTGAGCAGACAACATCCCTCAGGCTATATTAGTGTTTAAAAAGCCCCTGAAACCAGTAGTTCCCAATCACCGAGACAAGATAACATCACAAATCTATCTAGGAGAAGGGCTTGAACTCCTGGGCTGCCTTAGACTGATGTTACTCTCGAGTCCTGCAGCGGCAGGAGGCTGGAACAAGGAGGGATGGAGAGAGGCGGCGAAGGGACACGAAGACCGTCGGGAAGCTTGAACAGAACAGAGTGAAGTCACCTCAGGGTAAGGCCTGGGCCTTCACCCACCAGGCCAGGGGGAGGCAACTCCCTGGCGCTGCCCCGCGGAGGGTCCCCACAGCGGGAACGGCGCGGCCGGAGCGGCGCGAGGCCTCGGTGCAGCCGAGGGCAGCTCGAGGCGCCCGTGTCGCCCAGCCCGGCTGCCCACACGTCGGCTCCATAGCGCTGCTGTCCGGCTGCCACCCCTAACCCAGTGGCCTCCTGCTGCCTACACACCCGCTTCTCACCTCTGAAACACACTTCACACAGTCACGCAAATATATATTTTTTAAAATAACTGAACTGTACAGATTCACCCAGCACAATTTTAGCGCATGGGGGAAAGACGACATTTTGAATGCGGAGTCTTCTATGGTCTGCCTCTACAGCCTGGACGTTGCTGGGGCAGCATCAGCAAGGCCACCATTTTCCAAAGTGATTTCACTAGCTTAAAGATACAGCTGAATGGGAATATCAAAGGGCTGGGTCCTCCTATTTGTAGGAGCTTTGGGTGGGTTTGTGAGGGGGATTATTTGAGCATGCTGCAGAGCTGGGGCTGGGTTCTCCAGACACCTCAGCTCATTGCCCAGCCCTTCCTCCAGCCTTGGTGGAGATCCAGCTCTCAACCACACATTTTTCTTGCATTTCAGCAGTTTTCACAGGTGGACAAGAAGAAAACTGTGATCCTTGGGCATGTCCTGAAGACACCTTCCCCAGTGTGGATGGGCCCGAGGGTTTACGGACGCTCACACAGCCAGTGCTGGATCTCTGCGTTCGATGGGGCTGGAGGCGCCTGACACCTCTGCAAGTCTGGCTGAGGTAAACAATTAGAACAGTTTTTATCTAGTATGTAGTGACTGCCCAGCAATATTCCCAACCATTTATAAGCACAATTATTAAACCGTGTTTTAAACACTAAATGTAAAGTGATACAGCTTTTAAAAATCTTCATTATTTGACAGGCAAAATAAATTCATTACTTTGCTCCAGAGGAGCAAAATGTTCTGTGTAATCACTTGTGTGGGTGACAGATAGAGCAGAGATTTGCCAATTTAAGACAGCTGAGTCCTGAAGCTTGTCCAGGAGATCAGCAAAAAAGCACTTTAATCCTCACCACTTGTCTCTCTGCAAACGTCCTGGGCAGAACAGCCCCGCTGCAGGATTCAAGTCCAGCCTGATTCATGTGACCACTGACATGGGGAAACAATTAGTTTGTACTTAACAAAGAAATCTTTAATTTGCTCCTCATGGAACAAGGCCATCTCTTTGGGATGTCCAACTCTCAAAGCTCCACAAGCAGCTTCCCCTTCTGCGCCATCAGCCTGTGCTCCAGGTCACCCAGCTCGTCTCTGCAGAACAGAAGCTCCACAGCAGAGCTGATGCTGAGGATGATGCTTGTTGATGCTTGTTAGTGCTACATTCGAGATCTTCATGTTTCTGTGAAATTATCTGCCATGTGATTTCAAAGTGCTAAAAATGAAGTAAACGTAAGAGAACTTTCTGCTCTGTGGAAAATGGATTTTCACATTACAGCATGAGGGTGATTCTTAATATTATAAAAATTTACCTCAGTCTATTTCATTCTACCAAAGAATTGTGATTAACAAATCGAAACAACCCACTTTGCAAGGGTAAAAGCTTTTAATTACACACATAACAATGTGGAACTACTAGGATACTGTTTGAAGCCAGTTTAACACAGCCTTTCAGCACTTTTTTTTTTTTTTTTGTCAAATTACAGACCTAAATCAGAGTTGACCCATCATTACCACAACATCACATTTACTGTAAATGCAGCTTTGAGAGGCTCCAAACTATTCACAGCATTTGGAAAATGAAAGCCAGCATTGAATTCTGCCAGGAAGTCAGAGAGAACAAGGCCATCAGCAGGAAAAAAAGAGCTATTTTAATATAATTTTCACAATTCTGAGGACTTGTGTATAGCAAAAATAAATCAGCACTAGAAACAAAAGCCCTGGGTAGGATTTCTGCATCTGGGAAGGTATCATTAAGCAAAGACTAGGTGACACTGGCTTTGGCAAATACAGCACTATAATGTGATCCTATCTGATCAGAATTCAGCAAAGAAACAGAACCAAATTCAATAGAGAAAGAAAGAAAAAGTACAAATCTTTCTGCTTAATGAATGAATGGGCAAATATCAATATTTTTCCTCGTAGATAAAGAATCAGCATCTTTTGCAACTTCTGCAATAGGCTGTCCTATTAAGAAACAGGACTAGTATTTACTGAAAACATGAGAAAAGCAAACAATTTCTGTCACTAAGGGGATTCAGTTCCTCAGGGAGGCTGTAAAACAACATCTTGCCACTCTCCATGTATAACGCTACAGATGATCCTGTACATAAATGCAACACCCTAGTGTATCACTAGATAGTACATTTTTGCTTAGCTAAAAAACAAAAATATATTAAAAAAAAATTCAGCTGTTCCTGACAGGATTCATTTAGATATTGAATATTTATGTTCTCTTTATAGTTAAAGAAATTTAGATCTTTCAAGTAAAACAGAATACCTGAATAGAACACTTGAATAGAAATTAACTCGTCACTGAGATAACTATTTAAAATCCAGATGCTGCTTTCGCAACTATTTGGCCTCTCTGACAACGAGCAGTGATAGGAATCAAGCACAAAAATAATATTTCTGTTTTCCAGCATAGAATATTTCTGTTCCAGCGTAGCCAGGTCAGGCCGAGACTCGGCCTGTCACGACTAACTCGTCCTTCACAAACTGGACTGTAACCGGGGGTAGCAGCCTCATCATCTGCACCTATGATGACCCAGATGGGAAATACTCATTTCACCAGTCAGTCTATCACCTTTCCAGTTCAGGCTGCCGGGTTCCCAATAGAGTCACGCTGTCACCGTAAACACGGCTGAAGCAGATGCCTCAAGCCCCAGGTTGGATGTTACAGTTTTGTAAAGTGAACAGGAGAGCTCAGGGGCTGTCCCTGCTTCTCGCTGTAATTCTATCGTCATTAAAACTTTGGCACCGAAACTTCAGTCCAGGCTACAAGTTGGCAGGGAAAATCATGCCTGTGGCAAGAAGAGCTTGTTAAATCTGAACGACAGGAAGGCCAGAAGGACAGCGGGGTTGGTGGTGGTGAGGTGAGGGATAGCGATGGATAGGAGCCGACTGGAAAGCTGAGGCAGCAATTCCTAGGATACCAGGACAGCATCTCCAAACAACACATCTGAACGTCCTTGTACTGGGCCCAAGTTATCTGTGGAAAAGCCTCCTCAGAGGGCAAAAACCCAGCCAATGGAAGCGTGTCCTGGCTCAAGCTACGGAACTATCTGCAAGAACAGGAAGCGAGACAGGGGCCTATGGAGCTCCCAGTGCCCTCCCCAGATAGCCCCAAAGGAAAGAGGGGCAGCAGGGCTGTGGGGCTGGACTGCAAGGTTTTATCTGAACATTATTTACAAATTTAAAGCAAACTGGATGTGATGCCAGAGCGTGTTGGATGAGGGGCTCTGATCTCAAACTTGCTCCTCCGGGGCTCGTTTGACGTTCTGGTTTTTCAAGCTCTTCTTGGCACAGTTGGTATTACAGGAGGCGGGTGAGGAGAGACCGCTGGCACCGAGCCCGTATGCCAGGAGAGGTCCCGTAACGCTGCAGAACAGAGCACAACTTGTGACAAAATCACACAGAAATCCACACAAGGGGAACTGCTGACGTGGGCAAACTCCTGTAGAGGAAACTTTCTCAATGTCCACCCATTGCCCCAGGAAAGGGGACGGGTGTTTCTGTGAGGAACAAGCACTGTGGAGCACGTGGCTTGGCAGGTGCATTCTCACCTGCGGCGCCTTCCACGTACTCCCTCCTCCCGGGCAATCCCACCATCCATTTAGGAGATGCTCAGGCCTGAAGTCTTCTCTAACACCCACAACTCCGTGCCCTCCTCCGGCTCCTTTCAAAATACAGAAAGGCCCTAAAGCAGCAACGACAGGGCTGTGTGATCAGGACACCTTTTTGGAGGAAGGGAAGACAATTGAGACTTGCAACACAGGATGGGTGGGAGAGGCTTCTCTGCCTATCACCGATCTCATTAAGATCTTATTCTTTCTACTTTCCATCTTAAATCTGAAACCTTACTACATTTCACAAACAAACCCCATCTATAATGAAGTGTCAGAGTTCCCTGCCATGATTGATAGACTCTGTTTGCAATTATTTAAGGAGAAGACATATAATTACCTACAGCTGGATTAGCCTGATTAAATCCCTGTTAGTGCCTGTCAATTTACACATAATAAGACAGGGTGACATTAATGTAAACTCATTTAAATGCAGAAAGTTTAATCAGGACCAAATAAAATTATAGGGACAAAAGGAAGAGTTTTGCATGGTCTGGCCAAAGGTAGTTTCCCCACAAAACTACTCTCCAAACAGCAGCTTGGTTTTGCCTCGTCAGTTCTGCGCCCATGGCTCTTGCACCACCTACTCACACACTCCTGTTTACAGTGCGAGAGTCAGGACTTTCCAGCAGCTCAACACCTAGAAACCAAAGCGAGTCTCGTCTGCGTGGGCAACGCACAAGGGAGTGCGGGTAGGGAAAGGAGAACATCTCATTGGAGCTCCTGGGTGACGTGCAGCAAACGCTCATTAAACACCGTAGTTCAAAACCAGGAACCCAAAAGATTTTTAAGGCACTCTTCAAGACCAAAACATTCGAAGTCCTGATATAATGGGACTTATAATTCTCCCTTCTTGGTTATTCCCACACAGCTTTTCCGCAGTTTTCTTTGGAAGCAATCTCCTGTGTTCACGATGCTCTGAGAAGGCTGCTGGAGATATCCACTGGGCATTAGCCCCAACCTGCCGAGGTAACCACATGCACTACCACAACAGCTTCCTTCTCCCCACCAAATTCCCCACGGACCACATCCAAACTTTTCCGAGGACACTCGTGGGTGTGCCCAGCTGCAGGCACCATTTTCATGCAACGCCCTGAATTCCCAACCACAGGTTAAGGCATTAGGAGCCTGGTAGGCACACGGGCCCTTCCCAGCCACGTGGGACCCTGCAATCCCAGGGAGGTTCCTTTTCCCTTTTCCCCCAGCTGACGAGGAAAAAATTGACAAACACAAGTGCTAGCAAGGGTTACAGTGCATGTTCCTGGAAAATACATTAAAATTCAATACCATATTAAAACCATCCAAAAAATTATTAAGCCCTTCCCTGTTCAATTACGTCCCTCAAACTCTCGGCCAGTCTCCCCACGCCAGTAACAAATTGATGTTAGATAACCTTTTTTTGAACAAGTCTATTAGTTCTTCTGCACGCGTTTTAGCCCCAGTTCATGTTCTGCTTTCTCTGGCAGCCCAGCTATTTAAGTCAGCCTTCCAAGCCAGAGCCCACGGTCATTTTTCTTGCTTCTGTTCCACTGCAATCCTTCAAAGCATCATAAAGGCAAATTTAATAAGCACCTCAATTCATATTGCTTTCTATTTATAATCCTGCAAGCACCTGCTGTTGAGATCTGAACAGACATCTTTCTTGCTTTATAGAGATTAATTCAGAT
The DNA here is from genome assembly GCA_013398315.1 of Nothoprocta pentlandii. Classification (NCBI taxonomy): domain Eukaryota; kingdom Metazoa; phylum Chordata; class Aves; order Tinamiformes; family Tinamidae; genus Nothoprocta; species Nothoprocta pentlandii. Next base: position 228,025 of record VZSG01000123.1, read on the forward strand.
CAACCCCTAACGGTTTCGTATTTTACAGCAGCTTCAAGAACCACATCTCCAAACCACTTTCTGCACTTCTGTTTGAGATGCTACTTTCCAGCTCCTAAGAACGCTCCTTATTGTACTTGGCTGTTGATCCACTTCACCAAATCAAAGGGAAGCAGCTGCACTTGTACTGTCTGCTGCAGGATTCGGTCAATCCCTTTTTTAAGGCACTCAGCAACCCAAACGTGTCAAGTTGCACCCAGAACCCCAAACAATGCAAAGCCACATCAGCATCGGATGTTTGGGAACACCTGTGTGCAGAAGAGAGGTGTTTAAAGGTGCCTGACCTTTAACTGCTGAAGGCATCATTAGTGACAGGCTTTGGATCACGTGCTGCTTGACCTACCTCAAATCACAGATTTATTAGCTCCCAGTCTTACCACCAGGCGCTTGTGAACAACAAATGACTCCTGGCACTCCAGTGTTTCCTTAAGTCCGACTTTTCAAAGGAGCTGAGGAATCAGACCTTGAGGAGACACTCGTGAACCCATCTTCTAAGCTTACCCAGAACTAACGAATGTGCTTCAGAATTCAGGGCTGGGGACGTGCTGGTACTCAGAACATTAATATCAGCCGCTCTTGCTCTGTTTCATTTCCCAGGACCACAGGCAGGAAGATGAATCCAGGGTAAAGAAGCTGGGTAGAGCAAGTAGATGAGTGAGATAAAGTCAAGTGAGAAAGAGCAGGAGACTCTCCCCACTTTGAGTAAAGAGAGCTGAGAACAGAAGGAAAAGAGAAAACGTGCAGAAGGAAAAGCTAGATGGAAGTAAAACCTGGATGGAAGAGCTAGTTTAGCAGAGTTACCATTAACTACCATTCCCATCTCTGGATTATGTATGTTTATTCCTAGTGCCTGATAATCTGGTATAGGCTGGTATTTCTCACCCATGTCCCAGTTGTGCACTTGGGTTGGCGGTGCCACACTCCACTGGGACCTGCCCAGAGATCTTGCAGAATTCACACCGAGGAGGGCTTGGCCTTAGGAGCAACCCTAAGCTCCAGCTCCAGGACTCCTGTGCTCTCTGCACCCCAGTAGGGCTGTGAATGTGCACAATTTGATGCACTGTCTGAAAACAAGCATCAACCTCAACAAAAGCTGCTTTTAATGAACCCAGTCCTGCAAGGCTTTGCTACCACCTCCATGAGAAAAGCATGCTTACAGTATACATGCCTGCAATTTCCAAAGCCCTTCTGTTGAAAAATGCGTAAGCAAAATGGCTCAGGAAACATGAGACATCTTTATAAAGGAGGATTCAGTACCAACACTCTCTTACATATCAACAACAAAAACTCAGTACAGCCACCACCTTGAGAAGGCACAGATTTGGAGGTTTTTTGAAAAAGGATAAGGATGCAGGTTTCTGGGCTTTCCTTGGTCCTTTTAATGAACACATCTCAAAAAACAAAGATGACACATGCATCTTGTAGGTCATTGTTTAAAAGACATCCCGTGCAGCTCTCCAGCCTCTTGCTGTAACTCCCACGTGACTCTGCCCAAACTTCTTCAGCCTGCATGTGCTCTTGGCATCTTTGCTGCTCACCCTATATCATTTAGGGACGTTTTGAACTTTTCCAACAGCTGCATTCAGCAAACGAGCTACAGACAGACTTGCTGCCCATGTTCCACAATTCCAAACTGATAGCTAATAATGAATTTTAGGCTTTCAAGCAAATGGGGTAACATAAAATGGCAAACGTTGCTTTGCCTACCCATCCATAAATTAGAAGTGACAGTAGCAGATTATTACTCATCCACTCGGAGTGTTTGTTTGGCCCTGAGAGAAGTGGCTTCATTCCAAGGGCTGGCAAACACTGGTTAATATACATGTAAATGTTTTATTTCTCTCAGAGTAGGCAATTTCACAAAATGAAATACCAAATTAAAGACAACTAGTTTTCCTGCTGATGCCTGTCTCGGAGGCAGAAATCCTGGAAGCCTCTGCAGTCTTTTTCACACTGAGTCAACACGGGGAAAGGCAGCCTTTCTTTTGGGAGCAAAACAATTTCCCTGAAAGCTTTTATATAAATAGTAATCACAAAGTGGAGGAAGCTTGTGGCAGGGTGAGGGACTGACCTGATCGCTCGACACGTCCTGAAGTCATTTTGCAAGTACCTCAAACCTTCCTCAACACCAGAGCAAGGGCCACGAGCAAATTCAGAGACCCCAGTTTTTACTGTAAGAGTGCTTTAAAAAAAAGCAATTTACAGTTTCCAAGAGAGGAAAAAAGGGCATTTTGTCATTTGATTTTTAGTGCCGTTGTTAAAGAGAAAGTAAAATATCATTTTCTCAACAAACCGCTGTTAATGTGAGCTGGAAGGAGGAAGGGAGACTAAAAGAAGGGATGGAAATTCAGCAGAGAGAGGTAAATAAACCATAAAGAACAAAGTAGTGGTTTATCAGGGCTTCTTATCAACCACCAGCCTTGCAACTGAAGATGCTAAATGAAGAAAAAACACAAAAACAGAGAGCACTTGCAGACAGGGCTCAGGCAGCAAGTTCCACCTCCAGCAACCACCGCTTTTACACATGAAGCCAGAGGCAGGAGGCATCTGGACCTGCTTCTCCCATGAAACAGATCCATCAACCACTGCGGACCCCAACGTCCAACAGGGGAGGACTTTCTGCAAGCATAAGCCTAGCCTAGAAACTAGGGCTATAGATGTACTTTGGAGAAGGTGAAGGAGGAAAAGGACAGCCCAGAGCTGCTCTGCCCTCCCTATTCCCACACACTGCTCAATATATGGCACGTTCCCACCTTCCCGGAGAGCACACGGGACAGTTTCAACTAGGGATGCTCGTGGCAGGCCAGTTCACAAGCCTCCGTACCCAAATGCCACAATATCAAGGTATTTCAGGGCAGAAAAACTACCATGAAATACCTAACAAGCTAGAAAGCATGAGCCAAATTCTTGATGAAGTTCAAGGGTCCAAAGTGTAAAGGTTAAGAAAGAGGCACCTGCAACCAAACTCCATCTCCCGCAAGTGGACAGGAGATAGTAGGTGAACACACACTGTTGGGATGTAACAACTACCAATGAAAGACCCTTTAAAAAGATGCAGGACAATATCCCGATATCCATGTGGGAAGAGCTAGAGAGAAAGGAGGGAAAAACAGTTGTGGCAACTCATCCTGGTGGCTACTACAGTAGGTTTCTCTGGACAGAAGCAGCTTCCCATATGAACGACTACAGACCTGAGCTTTGTGGAGACGCATACAGCAAAAAACACTGCTCTTAGAGCTAGGTTTCCTGATAAACTTCCATTTAACAGGAAAAAAATAATGTAGAAACAGGTATTTTTTGCAAGAGCACGTACTCATCACCGACAGCTTTCTGTTATCTCGGCTCATGTTTGCACAGCACACGGACTGCCAGAAGAGACAGACCAGTCACAAGGAGGTTAATGATTAAGCTCAAGCTTTGCGACAACAGCAAAGCCATTCTGAATAAATTCTGAGCTCAGCTGAAGTTTACCATTCATTTTCCTAAAAAGGTTTCACTACCTATCTCTACAACCATGATTTCCCGTAAGAGCATGAAGTTAAGGGTTAAGCCAAATATAGGATTTCTGCTCTACCCAAACAGAAACAAGTGCGTTTGAAATGCAGAGAACAGGACCGACCTCCCTTCCTTTCATTGTTCTCTCCCCTCCGAGGGAAACTGCACTTCACAGGCCTTCAAACCTCAAGGAAAAAGAAAAAAAATCTCATCTTTATTCTACAAACCTTTCTGCCAGCACTGAAAATTTAATGTATATTTTCTCCCAACCACCTTTATCTTTGAGTTGTTCTTAACACTCTCCAAGAAAGGAGGGTTTTTTTTAGCACACAAGTGGATGCCTCTAATTTGATGAGGGGACAGAGAGGGTTTGTAAAGCCTACTCAGTTAAAAGGGATGACACAAAAGCAACTGAATTTGCCTTCGGACACGTTTTTTCCTTTCCCACTCTGATTTTCCTGTTTTCATTTTATTTTTTTAATATTAACCTCAGAACTGACCAGCCGGCTGTCGTTCTAGGCTGTGTCATTGAGTTCCTTCTTACCTCCTGTGACTACACCAAGGACCTCAAAAGGAAAATCCTCCATTCCCCAGAGGTGCCACGAAGTCCTGCCTGAACCAGGACAGGTCAGTGACAAAGCGGGTGTCTTCTGGCCTTGCTCAGGTACCTGGAACTCCCCTCTGGACCCACTTACATCTTTGGGGACATGAAGTTTTGGTCTAAGCAAATTTGGTCTTCGGTCTAAACAAAGAGAGGAAAACTGCAGACACATCAGTCAGAAACAGGAGAAAAAAAGTCCAGAAACAACTGCTTGTGTTTTTAGAAATGGCATACCATTTCTTACTTATTCTTTTGGAAAGTTTCTTTAAAGTTAGGCAAAGTTCCCCCAAAGCAGCCCTCACTGATTACATTCATTCCATGTTTTTATGCAAAAAAAAAAAAAATTGGAACATGAATTGAAAGTCAAAAAAAGGATATGAAATCATAGGCCCAGAACCTTGTACGTATGTCTTTGGAGAAAAAAAGAATGAAAAATAACTGAACACACAAGAGAAATATCACTAGATGAGAACGTGGAACCTGAAAGGCTTTTTCCTAATGTCCCTCGTGCCTTGAGAATTTATTAGAAGATGATGTTAGAGCACGTGAATTTCAGCGAGCTACTTCAGAGGTGGCTCCAGTTGTGGTCGTTTCTGCTGGCATATTTTACTGTGGCTGTCTGACAAGCCTGTGCTCTGCTGATGCCACGTGAAGGATGCCTGGTTTCAATGGCAGGTGCCGCTGCATTGACACATCATGGATATGTTTGTGGTCAGGGCTTGCTGGAATCTGCAACGGCACCGAGTTGGTCATGGGACATGGTGCCGTATTGACCCTGTCCCCCACATGGGTACCATGGGCCTGGGGGCACCTGCACTAATAACCTGGCTGCTCTGCAGGGCTGGAGACCACACAGCGTCCAGGAGATGGAAAATAAAGACAGATGGAAAATATGGACAGACTGGACGACCGGGCGGTG
>VZSG01000123.1:252259-279116 GCA_013398315.1 Nothoprocta pentlandii
GCCCGCTCCGGTCCCAGCCCGCTCCGGTGTCACCTCCCTCCGGAGTCACCTCCCTCCAGCGCCACCTCCCTCCGGTCCCAGCCAGCTCTGGTGTCACCTCCCTCCGGTGCCAGCCCGCTCCGGTCCCAGCCCGCTCCGGTGTCACCTCCCTCCGGTCCCAGCCCGCTCCGCTGCCAGCCCGCTCCGGCCTCACCTGCCTCGGGTCCCAGCGCGCTCCGGAGTCACCTCCCTCCGGTGTCACCTCCCTCCGGTCCCAGCCCGCTCCGGTCCCAGCCCGCTCCGCAGTCACCTCCCTCCGGTGTCACCTCCCTCCGGTCCCAGCCCGCTCCGGTCCCAGCCCGCTCCACAGTCACCTCCCTCCGGTGTCACCTCCCTCCGGTCCCAACCCGCTCCGGTGTCACCTCCTTCCAGTGCCACCTTCCTCCGGTGCCAACCCGCTAAGGTGTCACCTCTCTCCGGTGCTGCCCCGCTCCGATGTCACCTCCCTGCGGCTGCCGTCCTGCTCCAGTGTCGTCCTGCTCTGGTACCAGCCTACTCCAGTGTCACCTCCCTCCGGTCCCAGCCCGCTCCGGAGTCACACTGCTCCACTGCCAACCTTTTCTGTTGTCACCCCCCTCCAGTCCCAGCCTGCTCAGGTGCTATCCCACTCCGCTACAAGCCCACACCAGTGTCACCCCACTTTGGTGCCACCTCTCTCTGGTGCCAGCCTGCTCCAGTGTCACCCTCCACTGATTCCACCTCCTTCTGATGCCACCTCCCTCCGGTGTCACCCCGCTCCTCGCACAGGACAGCCGTGCGGAGCCCTCTGGAGAGGTGATCCAAGCAGTTTGCGTTGAGCTCCCTGCGGGGCTTTGCAAGGAAAGCGCCGCTTCGGTTCGTGCAAAGCCGCGTTTACCCATTAGCTGGGTAAGAAAGACACCAAGACAGGCACAGCAGTACCTTCCCACGTAGCGGTGGAGCGTCGCCGCACACCGAGTTGAGCAAAGTCAGAAATAATTGGCCTAAAGTAAAAGCGGGGAGAGCGAGGAGCACGTCCTCCAACAAGGTCCCCCAAATGCCACCAAAGGGGCCCGACTGACCCAGCCTGCGCTGCTGCTCTCTGGTGCCAACGGGACCCCGAAACACCTGGAGCAGCTTCACGGTTTCTGTAGTTTAAGCTGCCCCTGCCACCGCAATAGCCCCTCTTGCTGTGGAGAAGAAGAAGGATCTCTCACTGCGCCCCTGAAGAGACAGCGGCTCTAACTGGGGGAAAACGAGAGAGATCTCAGGCAGGCATTTGCATTTACTTCCTCGCGGGAGTGCGCGCTTTGAAAATAAAAGATGTCACCTGGGCTTGGAGCTTTCAGAAAGCCAGACGCAGAGGTTTGTATTGAAAAGGTCAGCAGGGAGGAATCGCTCCCTTGTTCCAGATTAATAACGGCTACAAAACTCTACAAAACTGTGAGAAAATTCATATCAGGAACCTTAATATTACCTTAATGTACCGTCCAACTGACTGGTATTGGAGCGTCCTGCTGTTAAGCCCTGGTGCACTGCTTTCTGTTGAAAACATCCATTTCTTCCAGTTGTGGGCAAATTGTTAATCTGCAGTTGCACTTCCACTTTGCGATTAGCATCTGCCTTTGAAGTTGTCAAGATGTGCTGCTGCTGTTCAAATAACATGAGAAAGCTCAAGGCTAGAGCGGGGAAGGAATAAAATTGCATTTTTCCAAAGCACCCTCCGCGCTGCTGTTATCACAAAGGGCCTTAGGAGGTAATGTCAGGTAAAGGTGCCCCTTTAAACACAGCAGCCGTTCGGTGCACGAACGTGTCTTGGGACAGAGAATTTCTTTGCCCAAAGAACTGGAGTCATGACTTTATTAATAGAATTTAGTGATAATCTGCAATGCATCAGGGAACATTCAGAAAGAGTCACTCGTAAAATCATTACAGAAGGATAAACTGTGTATATACATTAAACTCATCCTTGGGGTGACTCTACATAAGAAAATGAAGCCTGGTAGATTTAAGATTAAATTGAATGTGTGGATCTTTCCTATACATACTCCAGTAAAGGCGATAGACTTTTTAAATGCATGATTTGTTAGTGATTAAGTTATACATGTATTTGTACTAAAGTACCCTACCAACAAACTACATCTGCATTGGAACAATAGATGTGTCCAGCACTGCCTGGCACAAAATTAATCGCCACACAATAATCATTCTAGCTTCACCAACACCCTGTAACGACAGGATATTGTCATTTAGGACACCTAGATTCTTTTCAAAGCTTTAAGCCAAAGGCAATGTGCGTAACATACAGGATTTTCCCTTCTGCATCTGTCCAAAGTAGAGATGATTAAGTGCATTTTGGTTTAGTTATTGATTTATTCACCTGGCTTCCTCAAATGTCAGATATATGTATGGGTTTTGTTCGAGAAAAATAGGGTTGTTTGGAGTATTGATTGCAGCAGTGCAGTCTGGAGTTCTACTCAGGGAAAATTTTAAGACATTGCACATTCTTGCTCTTTAATAAACCTGCATCTGCCTTGGATGTAAAAGCAAAATCTACTGCCAGAGTTGTATTATAATGTTTGTTATTTTACTTTTAATCTAGAAAAGAGTCTTTTCAGACTGCTTTGGGTTATTGGTGTGCAACCATCCCCCCTTAAAACCACTTAGAATTTATAGATTTTATATACAACATTGTAACAGGATGCCAAATGGTATAATCAACTTCAGTGTTTTTTCCTTTTCTTCTATCTCACTACTGGGATAGTGTCAGCTTAGTCTTTTAATAAATATACTTCTGTGGATTCTTATATGTTTTTAAATATCTATGTGCTTGGTGAGAAAGAATGAAACTCATACATAAGCAGTACTTGCAGAGTAGTATCTAGAGCAGTATTTACTATTAAAAGTTCACTTGCTAAATATAATTGCATAAGTGCCTATGTGTATATACACTGCAAGGGCCTTTCTCTGGAAAATTTTCTCTTTCTCTGAGAACTTACTGAAGAGTGGCAATATCTTGCACACAATATCTTTCCCAAATGGCCCAAGTATTTCCTGATAAAGAGAAACAAACGTTGGTTCTGCAGGCTGGATCTGTGCGGTGACTGTGACTTTCACAGGCTCCAGCAGCTCTAGACTTTACTTTGTCCAGAGGGTGCAGGGCATTGCTATTCAACATCTTCCAGGGGACATGGTTTAGCGGGCACGGTGTTGAAGAGCTTACAGTTGGATGTGGTGATCTTGAAGGTCTTTTCCAACAATTAGAATTCCATGAACTAAACCCAGCACATCAGCAACAAATCCCTCCCACCCTTGTGCACTTCCACCACTAAGTTCTGCTGGGGTTTCTGCCTTTCCTTTGCCTTTTCTTGATTTCTGAGTACTGCCCTGTTCACACTGCTCAGATGTTCCTTCTGTGGGAACATCATCGGTGCCTTCCCTCTCGCTTTCCTCCCTCAGCTTCCAGGAAGTCTCTTACAGTCATCTGAAACACTCCAGGTGATCCTCATCTGTCAAGCTTTAGGTGGGAGGACTGTGCCGTGGGAGTTATCTTTATTGACCATAGGAGTGCTTGAACAAGATCACATTCAGAGATTGAAAGCTGGGTGAGATGGATCCCATTCTACTGGTCTATTCTGTTTTCAGAGAAGTCAAGGCAAACCCTGAGTAATTTCAGTGAAAGGTAAGAGAAAGGTAAGGCTCTATTTTTTTTCCTGGCCTGGTAAGTATGGTACCTGAGGTGATGGAAAATAAATGTCTTCTTTTCTGGCTCAGTAGCTACCTCAGAACAGAAGTGACCATTAGTAATTGCTGACTGAAAGTGGTTTGGTAGTTTCTCAAAAATGTGAAATGCATCTATGCTCTTATTTTGTCTACAGAGATAACTTCATTACAGATGCCATTCGTTGACCTAGCCCAGAGATTTTATTACTCTTCTGGAGAGAGAAGAGTCCTGAAGCTCAATCTAATTGTGAATAGGAAAAAAAAAAACAAAAATATGCTTTAAGGAATGAATTGAGCGTGAACTGGAAGTACCTATCTGGAGAACAAAACCTTAGGAATAGATTCATCAGACTCACAGACAGAAGCTAAAACTAAACATATATTAAGTATGAAATTAAAGACATGCAAACAAATATGGAGAGAGGGTGATGTGCAAATCAGTATGACATTATGGCAATGCTGATGATGTGTGAGCTGAGGCTGGACACCTTTCAGTCCACCTGGGAACTGAGCCCAAGGTTTCTGACAACCTCTACAGTCAGAGTAAAGTATCACAGGACTTGGCAATCCATAGGAGAAGTTGCTTGAACAAAAAATAAGACCATATTGATGAGGTGAAAGAAATGTCTTGAGTTGCCACCAGCCTGGCAGAACTCCTCTCTTCCAAATTCCAGACAACAGTTCCATAGTTGTGTCATTTTGCTTAGTGCAGAGACTAAAATAACCATTAGAAGAATAAGGTGAATTGTAACAGAAAGCAAAAGATCAGATTCATCTGCTGATAAAACCTGGCATAGCTTCGGTGAAATCATTGAAAATATATTAATTTAGACAAGGCAAATTCTGAACTGTTGAAGTTAAAGCAGAACCTCAGTAACACATTGTTCTTTTCCCATACAACTCCTATTTATGCCCATAAGAGAACTCTTGAACAGCAAAACTCCCTTTTGATTTCCAGAAGGGCAATGAATAATATTTTGAATGATGTTTGAAAGATATCTGTAAGATAGAAATATGACGTCACCAGAACTTTTAATAAACTTACCTTAAAAGCATTAAAAAAACTTCTGACAGCTAATTTGCATTTCATATGTTGTATACACTAGAATAACTGCATGATATTTTGCAGGCTAATTCTGTAGGGCACATTTAGTCTTTTTACAATTCCTTCACAATCACAAAAGATCAAATGACAGATACAAAAATTACTTGATAACAATTGAGTATGTCATCTGCTTTCAAAGGTTCACAATTCCAAAGCTGAGATAGGCTGTAAAAGCAGAAACGTATGATTTTGCATTATACTTTATCTTTCAGGAAGATAAATATTGTGACTAAAAGTCAGATTAGACAGCTACATGTGCACCATGTTTTACAGAACTGGAAAGATAAGTCATGGAAGCTGACAAAGCTTTCTTCAGTAGACACTATTGATATAAATGCTTTAGCAGATCTACTTCTAATTTTTCATGCAATCTCCTCTTTTGGCACTGAACTATATTAAATTTACAAAAGCAGCACCTGCAGCTCTCTAAATCACAACCAGTCTGAAAGATGATGACTAGGTTTAACATTTTCACATTCAGTCATCATAAATATTTTAACATTTGTGTGACTTATGGTGAATCCCTGAAGACATATGCTTGGGAAAAGATTTTCTTTGCTTCAAGACTGTTCTCTCTGAAGAACCTGTTGTATCAATAAGACTTCCAAGAGCTGTAGAACAATCGTGCAGAGCTGAGCAGCTTCCCGCAAGTTACTAAATGCTTTCAACTCCTATTGATCTTTGGGGAATTGATGAATGTTGACTATTTACAGGAAGAGCTGAGACTCCTAAAGATTTAAATCAAGTGCAAATTAATTCTATTAACTTACAAAGTTGTAGTTACTTTTAGCTATAGTTTGGCATTTCCTATTTTTCTTTTTTTGTCACAAAATACATGTAGCTGGCAATTGCCTCCTACCAGTTCCTTTAGGATTTTCACACCTGCTGTCAGCTCTTTCCCCTGTTGATATTATCCTCAGTCTTCAGTGCTAGAGGATAAGATATTTGGGAGAAACCTCTGTGTAAAAAACTTCTGGTTTTAAAACCTAGAGTCCTATTCCATGACTTTCAGATGACAATTTGTCTCCCTTATGTATATAAACATACTAATGCTGTGAGCTCCTTTGTAATATTCCTGCCTCATAGCAGCCAGTCCAAATGGCTGATTCAGATGAGGACTTTTTCTCCAAACCATTAGCCTAATTCCAGAACAGAGCTGTTGACTGTTCAATGATCTGTAGAAAGGTCCAGTGGCATCTGGCAGATGGCTACAAGCCTTTTATTCTTTCTGGCACATAACGGAGCCTTCTGCCTCCTCCTGCTTCACTGACAATCACCCCACAGCCACTGGGAAAGTAAAATAATGTAGAGGGAGTGCAGGCCCCCAGTCCTGTTAGGAAATCATGTAACAGTATTATCCAATTTTGTCCTTAGATTGCTCAGCAAAGAAATGGGGCCTGCTCTTTTTTTGACATTGATATTACTGTAATCATGGTTCTTTGTGTTTGACAACACGGCAAAATCAAAAAGCTCTAAGTCAAAGCTGAGTATATTCGGCCTTGAAATAAAATTTAATCTGGGAAAGAATTTAATCTGTGAAAGTAATTGAACAGTAGGATGCCTTAACAAGGAAGTGGTGGTTTCTTTACAACTTTTCTTTTCCAAAAGTAAGAGTTAACATCTTTTTATTTTTACAAAATACCCACTAATCAATCTTCTGGAAGAAATGTACAGCCTATGTACATGAGGTAAGGCAAAGAGAAATCGTGGTTCCTTTGACGCATCTGTGGATCAGGTCGCTTCATGGGTCACGGCACAGGGAAGAGCATCATGTGCATCGTCCTGCCTGTGCTCATGCCACTTGCAGCTCTGCGTTAGGACAGTGGCTATAATTAGCCTCATCTTGCAGCTTCAGATGCCTTCCTGCAGTGTTTGGGAAGTTTTTACTTCCCGCACCCCTCACTGGCCAGTGCAGACACGGACATATGTTTTGAGGTGGGTTTTTTTATTTGTTTGTTTGTTATGGGTTTTTTTTTTTTCTTCTTCTCTGTCCAGACCATCAAAGATGGAATGCTGGATTGCATGGACTGGTGGTTTGAGAAGGTAAGGATTTCAGGTTGTCTTGTCCAGGGCCAGTTTGGAAAAGAGAGCTCAGCCTGACTCGGACTGGGACTGTGCGGTGCATCTTTGTATTTCTTTCAGAAGGAGAGAAGCAAGGAATTTTGCTTACAGGACATTATTTATGGGTGGAGTAGATCTTGTATGTTGATCATTTGATTCCAATGATATCACTGATGTCAACATAAGGCAAATTCATATATATCATTATATATATCATATATATCATTATAAAGAAAACATATCTGGTTCCTGCATAGCCCATACCAAAGTTGAGCTGGTGACTTGACCATAAAGACCTTCCCAAACAGTAATACTGACCACTACTTTTCTTAAAGTCTTGGACAGAGCCTGAGGGTCATATCATCACACAAATTGAATGAGTCAATGGAGTTAAGTCCATCGTGTGACCATGCATGTTTAATTCCAGCCTAAGACTCCTTTTATTTATTAATGTCAGACTGGGAGATCTTAGCAAAAACATAATGGACTTTTTCTCACATAACAATATTCTCTGGGCTCAACCCCAAAGCCTTTCAGCACATTTTATCTGTAGATATAGTGTCTGATATAGTATCTGTGAATGTTCATATTGGTTCAATCACATAGATCCCTGAAGCTAACTTCATAATTTTTTGATAGTATTTCCCAAGAACTTATATTTCTAACTGAAAGATAGATACTGTACTTTTTTTTTTCCGTGTTGAGAGAAGTAAAGAAAGGGGTGCTCTGACCCCCTTCCCCTTCTCCTTTATTTTGATTACTCCAAAGGCAAGAAATGGGCCTGAAATTCATATTTTAAAGAGGACCCACATAGAAACTCACGATCAGTAGCAGAGGGGGAGGAAGGGAAGGATATTTAAAATAGGATGTGCCTGTTTGCTTCAAATTTGAGGTTCTGATTTGGGATCCTTCCCAATGGAGATAAGCACAATTACACACCCTAGCAGATGTAATAACTCCTGGTTGAGTCTGGATTCACTGCTATGCGTGTTTCCTACTTCCTGTCAAAATACAAGGGCTTGACTTTTTCACCTCCAACCATTTTTTTTTCTGTAAAATTCAATAACAAGAAAAAAAAACAATGCATTTCTGCTCAGAGAAAACCAGTCATGCAAAGCATTCGCTTATGAAAGAGATATGGTTACACTGAGTCAGTGCTAATACAATTACCTACTTGAACAAGCTCCACTACTCTATTCATTACCTGTTTTTGCTTCTTTAGATTCTTGGGTTTTTTTCGTTTTTTTGTTTTTTTCCTTCTGTTGCTAGGAAGGTTCTTTTCTGTATTCTCTTATACTCGTGTTTTCAAGAATTACCACTAGCTAGAAATGTAGAAGTATATACTGTTGTCATGGAAAACCTGACTTACCTCTACAGATACAATCATGCCATCACTACAAACAAAAAATAGGTGAAAACTGCATTTACAGCTTTGAGACACACTAGTCTATTTGATAGAATTAGCTGGGAAATATTTTTTTCATTCTATGAAATTCTTGAAACAAACTTGTGTTTTCCAATGACATACAAGTTTTCCGTATTTCAAGTGAAAGAAAAGCTTTGTTTTTTTTCCTTTTTTTGGAGACACAGCGGGGAAGAGGAGGGAGATGGGGGATTTAACTTTGCAAAAGCACTAAAGTTACTCATTTAAGGTCAGGTCAGATGTCTAATTTCAGTATATTCCAGATATCTACTTTCAATGTATTTATATACATTGAAATGCTCATTTATATACATTGAAAAGCTCATTTTACATGAGCATCATCATTAAAAGGTAATCATTATTGAAATTAAAAATCAGCACTTCTCATTCTGAAAATATTGAAAAAGGAAGATTTTCACTGCTTTCTCACAGAAATTGCTCTGAATGTATAGTGTCTCACACCAAAAAAAAAAAAAAAGAAAAGAAAAAAGGCACAAAAATCTATTTTATAACTGATTCTCAAAGTTGAAGACTGTTTCTCTGGAATGTGTAACTTCTCTGAGACACTGAAATCAATTGGAATCTTCTACTATTTTCTGATGTTGAATCAATCATCTTTGCCAAGTGTTACAATTCAGAACACCTGTCAAGACTGTTACCCAAACCAATACAACTGGAAATTCATCTTGGAGATGAATGGAAGCTCATCTTGGAGACTTCATCTTGGGAATCTACTGAAACTTGCCATATCCTGACCTTATTGCCCAGCAAACTGGCAGGGGCTGATTGAAAATATTCAACAGCTCTCTATGCATGCAAGAAGCATGAAGATGCATGGCTCCTTATGGTAGCTAGAGGCATGTACTTCTCCACAACACTACACACATGCAGGTGTATTTTTTTCCTATAAATATATGAATTGCCCTGGAGTATTGCATTGATTCCAGCTGGATGATGCTGAGGAGCGTGATGCACATCGAATAAGAGAGCAGGAGGATAAGGTGCTCCTGTACTAGAGCAGTTTGGCCCGAAGTGTTACGACCAAATGAAAGACATTGTCATTGTGTGCTGCCTGTCCAGCATCGACTTCAATTTTCAGTCTGAAACTTAGTAAATTAAACATTCATGAATTCCCTAGAGGAAAGACTAGAAGCCACATCCCTTCTCCCAGTGTCTACCTGACTTGCTCAGCTGCAGAGCCATTCTGTCCTGGGTGTCCTTGAGTGATTTTTGTTGCAAGGTGGTTGAAGATACACATTCAGAGTACTCTATAACCTGGTCACTATGCCTGTGTCAGGGGACAACAAGTTCATAGCTTCAAGACGAGGAAAGCAACTGTGCCACTTTGTAGTGGACAGTCCTAGGCTCTTTTGCAGGGACCTGAGATATCAAATTGGTGCATCAGGACCATTCAGTGGCCCTATAGAGCTTAGCCTTGACCCAAAATTCTGCTCGTACATTGGTAACGAGACCACTCATCAATGTGCCTTCCTCTGATGTCAATCACTATTTAGAAACGATTACTGCAGTCTTCCTCTTCATGCTGAAGGAAATGGAATAGAGAGCATCTAATTCTTGTTGGGTAGCGAAGGGTGGGTGAAGGGATAGCTCTTTAGGAAAGTGCGTGCACGAAAACCCGCTCCGTCACTCTGGAGCTCACAGCTGTGAAACGGCCTGTTTCCTCGTCAGCAACAGCGTCGTTCGCTTGACAGCACGGAAGACTCAGCTTGGCTCAGGTACAGCAATCTCCACTTGATGAGTTGGTTCAATTGACAGCTTCACTTCAGGGAAAAAGAAGTAAGAATATTTTTGATTGAGTAAGGCTAGCACTGAATGAATATCCTTCTCATTTAAAAGCGGGAGTAGATGACTGAGTGTACAAGAGAAGATATAAGTAATGGAAAGAAGAAGCAATATTTTGGATTTGTTTCTTTCTGTTTTTCCTTGTTTTTTTCCATGGGTATTTTGTTTTCTTTACTGGTCTCATATCCCATTTGAAGCCCATGGGAATCTAGGTTTTTACAACCCTCCCCTTCCCCTACATACACCACACAGTGCAGTACAACTATGTATTTTGGGTAAGGGGACCAAAGGAGCTCTTCTCTTTTTTTACAAATGTGCCACACACAGAAGCAACTCTTCATGTTTCATGTCTTGCTGCGGGTGACGTTCGCTCTCCGTGCTCACTGCTACCCTGCCACAGGTGTGAGCACACAGAAACCATGCCCTGTGTGTCAGCAGAAAGATCAGATCCTCACCCCTCAGCTTGCTGCTGCAGCTGCTGCAAGCATTTCTATTCCCCTATCTGCTTGGAGGAAAATTCTTCCCCTAAAACCCTTAAATAAATTAAATACTCCCATGTGGTTTCAATATTTCCTAGTTTAAGATGATTTTTCTCCTCCAGTTTTCGCACAGAGTTTGTGTGATCAGTAACCTTAAACCTTGCCGTGCCAATCAAACCAGACAAGCAGCGAGTTTATTTTGCCTCACCCATAGACACCAGTCCTTAATTATCCCGGCACTGTTTTAACTGCCACAGCGGATCCCTGTATCTGTTTTCCTGCTCTTCATTTCACATTACACACTTGCAGTTGGAGCTTGACAGGAGGCAGAAGCAATCAAGCCGCATTGTCTGGCGTCGCAGTGGGGAAACTGCCATGTCTCTCATGCAAAAGATTAATAAAAGGCTGTGTGAAACCAAACACGTCTTGCTTAAGCTGCTGAAAAGTTACACCCTGTGTGATGCTGGCAGTATGGGGGCCCAGTGTCAGACATCTAAAAGGATATTAATCTTTGAACAAAAAGCTTTTCTTCTTTCCCCGCATAAATCATACTGTATGTTCCCGGTGCTGATCGCAGAGCAGGATGCTTATATTAAACTGTTGCTGCAGATAGGAAGGGACAAACTGTTGCTGGGCAGAAGATGAGCGTGGAAAGCCACAGATTGCTCGCACGGAGATGGGAGATTTGCCAGATGAGGGAGCACTTTAGGTGCAAGCTAAACCCAGCTTACACCCAACACCCCTTACCTCTGGGGTAAAAGGAGCACAAATGCATTACTGTAATGCTGTATATATAATGCTGTATAGCTATGGGAGCCAGGCACCTGACTGCTAGACAGCAGCAAGGAGGAACCTAGATAGTTCTCTCTCCCTGTCATATTGCACTTGATCTGAGAAGGTAGTTGAGTGTCTAGGACTATAATCTAGAAAAAACAAGAGGGGGAGCAAGGCTCCGACACTGTTTTGTACTAATCCCACCTGGGAAGATGAAAGATTCCAGGGGACTAGGGGAGCAGAGCAGGAAGCCCTGACAATCTGCTTGCAGGAGGGCAATAATCTTCATAAGAAAGCCCAAACCCCACCTGCTGCCTTATGCTGGCAGCATAGGGGTGAGCTTAGCAGGGATGGGGATGCAGCTCGCTCTGCATCCGTCCCTACTGCATTATTGTAAAATGTTCTCTAGTGGAGACGTGCTCAAGCTGTTGATTGATTATGAAATGCCTTAAGACTGTGAGGAAAAGCATAAGACAATTATTGTTGGATTATGTGGCTCATTAAAGAATATAAATGGTCCGTAATTCCAGCTGGCCACAAATCTCCTTTGCTTGGAAGGGGATTTGTGTCACTCCCCCTCTTGCAGCTTATATCAATATTTGCTGCTGGTTTGAACAGGAATATGTGCAGAGAGATTAAGGACCTGAACTCATTGAGGTCAACTGGAGTTGCTCCTATTGACTGCAGAAGGAGTTGGGCCAGGCCTTGTGGTCTGTCCAAGGACAAAGGAAAAGATCTGTGGAAGAGCAGGGACCCACATCTTCCATTTCCCACACATATCCATCAGCCATGAGGCATTTTGAAGGGAAAGGACATGTGAAAATTATATTTTCTTAACCGGAAGTATCTCTATCCTAAGTGTTTTAGACTCCCCATCATCATTTGTTGTCGAAATAAGTCTTACATGAATGAAGAGATTTAGGAGATCAGGATCATGTTTGCAAAATGTGACTTCTAGACTGGGTGCTAAAACTATGTACACTTACCCAGTCACTACTGCAGCAGCTATGCAAAGTGCTGTCCTACAGCATTTTACATTGCATTTTGTAAGGAAACCATATGATAAAGCCTGCAGGTATTTTTGCTAAACTTAACACACATTTTCTCCATGCTTTTGAAATCCTGAAGAAAGCTCTATTCTGAAGGAATTAAAACCTCTTGGTTAAGCAGAGGCCTGATCCTCTTGTATCCCAGACTCACTGGCCAATTTATGTTTTGAATGTGCTAGGAGAGGAGCTTAGCAGGAGTCTAAGTGCTTTAAATGTGGGTGAATGTAACCTCAGGGTAAGCTGAGTCCCCTGGGCAATGGGCAGTGCATTATCCATGAAAATGAGTAGTCTTCCACACCGCCATCCCATGTAGGTGGCTGGCCCCACGGCCTTGGGATGACTGTGTGGGAGAACCCCAAGGGAAGGAATAGCACATGGCACATCCACACCACATAAGAATACAGGTCCATATATAAATCATAGATTTTCCCTAGGGAGAATGAGTTACAGCCTTTATCACCTAAACCCAATTACTTTTTAGTAGTACAATGAATTGAAAATTACGGGAATACGTCTTAGCTTAAAATAAGCAAACATCAGCCAATGAAATAGAATCCGCACGCTTGGCTATTTGGATCACCCAGGGAATCCAAAGCTTTCTAATTTATTGTATAGCCAGGTTGTTATTACTATTATTATAGAAAAGAACAGTTTTCCATAGAAAATGTGTTTGACTTGCCAGCATCCCATGCATTCAGTGTGACTACATGAGCCATAAAAATCCCACCTGAGGATAAGCTGTATTGAGGAAAAGCATCTCTGACAAAGAAGTGAAAGCAGCTCTCATGGATAATGGAAATCATGAAACAATGATAAATATTTTCACAAAACCATTTCACAAATTCAGGTTTCAAATATTAATTATTAATGAATACCCTTTGACATTTATTCAGTAATGGCTACTTAGAATGGCTTAGATAAGGTACTATAAATAATCAATAAATAGCTTTTAAAATGTTGCCTCTTCTCAAACTCTCATTCTTATCTCTGAAAATTTCTGGAAATAGACTGTAATCTCTAGAGGTCTGCTAAAATATGAATGGATTTAATTTTCTGACTCCTAGTTTGCCTCGCAGACAATCTTACATAACTGTCTTTCTTGTGGAACTTACTGCTGGAGTTCAACGTGAAAAACAATTTCTGAATAAAAAAAATGTTTAATTGCCTGCTTAGATGTTCAACTTCTAAATACTTTAAGTATGATTGTTCCCCAGTTGTTTGTTTTATTGAGAAATGTGTGTGTTAAAGAGGCCCGAGTGCGGAAAAAGCATCAAACCCAACGGATTATCCACTCTAAGCTTCAGCAGTGCAGACCAGGGTCCATGCGAATTTGCACCTCTGCAGTGCAGCTGCTGTCATGGAGGTGGTTCATAAAAAAATACCCTTCGTGCTCTTCTCTGACCCAAAAAGGAGCTTTTTGGTTTGCAGGTCCGATCTCATTCTGCCTGGAATGCTAGATTTTCTTGCAGTTATATTCTAACCTGGTTTCAGGAAGGAATTTCAATTCTTGGGGTAACAATGCAAACAGAGCTCTGACCCAGCCCCAAAATGCTGCCCAGAAGAAGGACATTCATGTGTATTCATGTGTTTAGAGATGTGGAGCTGCCGGAGAGAGTCCAGCGCAGGGCTACCAGGATGATCAGGGGCCTGGAACATCTGCCCTACGAGCAAAGGCTGAGGGAGCTGGGCCTGTTCAGCCTGGAGAAGAGAAGGCTGAGGGGGGACCTGATCAGTGTCTATAAATACCTCAAGGGAGGCAGTGAGGAGGAGGGGCCGGCCTCTTTTCAGTGGTGGACAGCGATAGGACTAGAAATGGCTATGGACTGAAGCACCACAAGTTCATCAGGAACTTAAGAAAACATTTCTTGCCAGTGAGGGTGACAGAGCCCTGGAACAGGCTGCCCAGGGAGGTTGTGGAGTCTCCTTCTCTGGAGATCTTCCAAATCCGCTTGGACGCAACCCTGTGCCACGTGTTCTAGGTGACCCTGTGTGTGCAGGGGTGTTGGACTAGATGACCTTTGAGGTCCCTTCCAACCTTAAGCGTTCTATGATTCTATGTGTAGGACTTGGCCTTGTTCAGAGTGAGGCTTCACATTCACCCGCTGTGTAAGGCTGGATTTCAGCTCTAGTTCCCCGTCTTGCCATGAGTATATTACAACTGACAGTGAAGCATTTTTCTAATGGATACACTAGGAATAACGCAGCTAGGAGACATGATAGTTGAATTTGTAAGTGTTTTCAAGACATGCTGCTTCACAAATAGTGCTGTTGACACCACTTACTTGGAAATGAAGAGATATCCTGCAAAAAGAATTTCTATTTTTGCTGAAATAATGTAGACCCCTTGTTTGTGTAGAACACACAGTGCGGGGAAATCAGCTCACTCCCACTTTACCCTAGACCTCAAATGCTCTCAGGTACCATCAAGGCTGTGGAATAAGTGTATGTGGAAAGTGAATTCTGGATATTCAGATGTAAATTGAATAACCAATGTCCTGTTGTGCTTTTGCTTTTTTTTTTATTATTATTTTTAAGGGAAAGAAAAAACAAACACAAGAAAGTATTTGCATATGTAAAGGCTTTTAACTCATATTCTTTGCTTATTGACTTGTCTTGGAAGCCTATTTTTCTTTGCTGCTGTTAAAATTACCCAGAAAAACAAACACATTCCTGATCAAATAAAAGTTCATCTAAAAGTAGTTTATTCTTCACTGACTTCCATAGGATGCAGACTTTTCTAGACACAGGGCAATTATTCCTAGACAAAAGCAGAAGAATTATAGAAGATTCTGTTTTATCCTACTTAAAAGTGTAAAGATGCTATTTCAGTAGAAAGTCTTACAATACCAGAAGAGGAAACATGGATGTCTTGATTTTAAACCTGAGTGTGCAGTCGCATGGCTTTCCAGCCATGAAGAAAATTGCTTAATCTTTTGGAGGACTAATATTAATCTCATTTCTACTAGAGTAAGTCTGGAGTAACTCTGCTGAAATCAATGGAGTTGCAACACTAATCCAATGTTGTTTCCTTGCCTGTGAAATAGGTTAATGATGCTCTCCTCTCTCAGGGGATCATTGCAAGAATATTTAGCTAATGTCGACCTTTTGCTATATAAAATGCTAACACATTGATATTGTTGCTGCCAAATTTGTGCCATACAGGTGAAAGAAACAGTTAACACACAAGGCACTCATGTTTAACCCACTCTATTAAAAACATACCATAATATATTTGTTTTCATTAAAGCACCTCTAGCAATTTTCCCGTGATTGCTTTCATTAGCAAAGGAAGACTGGTCTATTATATTGAGAAAGTTACTGGATGCATATAAATAAATTGCCATCCCAAAATGACCAGGTGCATAACGTGCACTGGGTAATTTCTCCACTCTGCTGCCTGTTTGTGTATAGATCAAAAGAGAGCACTGTGAGTTTAAAATAAGCAGCTTTGATTCTGCTAAGTAATATGTCATTATATAGACAGTGAGAGAGGATAAAATACAAGCATAAAGGTGGATAGATAGGTGGAGTAATTACTGACAGGAACAATTTGCAGCTTTTATACTACCCTTGCCCTAGGGCATGAGCATCTTGTGTTGTGAAGCTGTCAGGAGCCAAGTGAAGGCCAGTGAAAAGGCAACACTTGGAGGGTCTGAGGTTAATAATTCTCAATGCATTTTACGAAAAACATGGATGTTTTTCTCTTCTCTTGGAGCTGTAGAAAGTGGCGCTGTGAGTACAAGCACCTGCCTCGACAAATGAGCAGAGGAAGAGAAGGGCGCAGGGACAGGGGCAGATAGGGGATGGCTGCCATCCCGGCAGGACTGGTCCCATCCAACTGCGACCCCACCGGCTCTGCCCCAAGGAAATTTTGTCCTTTATTCATGAGCATTTAAAGGAGAGTAGAAGACAGAAAAGTAGCACATAAAAAGGTATCCACATTTCAGGCAAGACCTTTCCCTGTGAATCACTGTCTCACATGTTTGATCTTTTTCTTTCTGAATACCACATTTTCACCTATGCCTTAACACTGACATTTTGCATCGCGTCTTCAGCTAATCACTTTCCAGTCTGCTTCCTTATCTGCTCTGCCAGCACCGCAGTGATGAAAAGGTCAGATCAGATCTTTCATCTGCTTTGTTTTCCAGGCCCTCATCTTCCCAGGAGCTCAGATGTGATCCCCTGACGTAGGTCCGCAGCACTTGGAGTCCAGTATGGACCAGCTCCAAGATGGTCAGCTCGCAAGGTCAGGTGCACTGGGCAGGATGGCTGGTATTGCCAGCACGATAGTGTCCAGGGAGAAAACTTTTCCAGAAAAAGAAAAAAATCTAAGCCAGCTCTCTATTAACCAAGAATATCTTTGCACTTGAATTTAGCAGACTATATAGCTAGAGTAGCTTGGGCACCAGTTGCAAAGTATTTAGTCAGGGTCTCAAGCAGGCTTAGGCACTGAGAGCTACATTGCTACTAGATCCCTGGACAACATGCTACTTTCCTTGGTTTTATCAATGCAACAGGAGAATACACTATAGATTTATCTTTAGCGCCCCCCCCTCCCCCCCAAAAAAAAAAAACCCACCACCGATCATTGCAAATTACACACTGGACAAACATTTCCAAAGCAGTGCTTTTGTATATTCACAGAATCACAGAATGGTTGAGGTTGGAAGGCACCTCTAGAAGATCATCTAGTCCAACCCCCTGCTCCAGCAGGGACACCCAGAACACGGGGCACAGGGCGGCATCCAGGTGGGTTTGGAAGATCTCCAGAGAAGGAGACTCCACAACCTCCCTGGGCAGCCTGTTCCAGGGCTCTGTCACCCTCACAGTGAAGAAGCTCCTCCTCACATGGAGTTGGAACTTCCTGTGTTTCAACTTACACCCATTATCCCTTGTCCTGTCACTGGCCACCACTGAGAAGAGCTTGGTCCCTTCCTCCCTACATTCCCCCTTCATGTACTTATACATATTGATCAGATCCCCTCTCAGCCTTCTCTTCTCCAGGCTAAACAGGCCCAGCTCACTTAGTCTTTCCTTGTTGGAGAGATGTTCCAGTCCCTTAATCAGTTTGGTTGCCCTCTGCTGGACCCTCTCTAGAAGCTCCACATCTTGTCCTGGGGAGCCCAGAACTGCTGTTTGTGTTCTGAAAGAAAAGGAAACAGTAATATTTTCCAGAAAGATTTAATTTAGGAATGAAAATTGGAAATAGAATAGGATTAGTAAAGGATTAAGAAAGATTTTCTATAATAAGAAAAAAATATAGCAAAAAAAAGGAAAGTGACTTTTCTATAACCTCTATAAATTAGCAATAGCACTGGCTTAGCCAATGTCTTGAAAATGAGCTCATTAAATCTAATTGGAAATACTATATAGCAAAGAATGATATGATACAAAAACTATGAATTTTATGTTCAATTAAAAAAATACTCTGTGGTGTTCAGCACTTGATTCCAGTGGTGGATGTCTGCCAAGAAACGTTTAACTAAAGTGTACATGTGGGTTAGATTAATACGTTTTCAGACAGAATCAGCCCTGGCAACAGGGAAGTCATCTATTAGAGGAAATAACTCAAAGATCACAGCAAAGTTGCCTGTTAAAAGAAATCATAAGCTCTGGGGGAAATATCAATGTTTATTAACACTTATTATCTCTAATTTAAGTGGATGGCTTAGTAGAAGAGATAAGGAATTTTTTTAAGAGCTTGTACCTTGACCACAGTAAGTCAAGAAGAATGAACATGCAGCTTGCAAGGATGAAACTGGGCTTATATCTTTCCCTGAGAGTCAAAAGCAAAGGGGAAAATACACAGGTAATGATTCAAGGGTGCGATCTAGGGTGTTTATTTATGCACATCTTAGAGGCATCACAAAGTCTGGTCTCAGTGGAGTGAATTAAAGAAGTGACATTGCACATGTAAGGTCCATATTCTTGATAAAAAAAAATAGGAAATACTTCCCAAGTTAGAAGAGAATGCTGAACAGGGGTTGATAGTTGGCCAATATGAAAAGCCTTTTCATTGACTTCCAAACTTCTGCCCACTCAAGATGTGTAGAATGGAGACATCCCAGGGATAGGGACCTAACTGACCATGGCTCATTTTTTTCTTAGGAAATGAGTTGGTTTTCTTTAAAAAAAATAGCACTAAATTGGGATTGTGTTTCCCTAATTATCTTTGAACATAGATCTCATGATTGTTCAGAGCAATGCATGATGAATATGCATCAGCAGTCCAGAGCAGAGCAGATAGGAACACAGACTTTTCCTGGCTTCCAGCTCCCCAACCCTAGGCAGAGATGGAGCATTTCCAGGCTAAGAACCAAACCTAGATCAGCAGCTTCCTGAGTGACTGCTTTAACCAGCAAATACAGCACTGAAGCAAGGGCAGCATCACTTTTTAATTGGATAACTTGGCTGCCACACATTATACTGAAAAATAAAGTACTTGGGTGGTGTGTATTTATATATTGTTCACCTAACCATTCGAGTTGCATCTCTGTGGACTTTTGGTGTAGGGCAATGGATTGGGGAATAATGTCTCTCAGACAGGACATTTCTTTGCTGTCCAAGTGGTGACAGC
Source organism: Nothoprocta pentlandii (assembly GCA_013398315.1). NCBI lineage: Eukaryota > Metazoa > Chordata > Aves > Tinamiformes > Tinamidae > Nothoprocta > Nothoprocta pentlandii. The sequence goes on from VZSG01000123.1 coordinate 271,251, forward strand.
AGTTTCCATTGCAAGGAGTCCACTGCAATGGTATCTTTAGCTGGGTTACATGAGGCATCTTGCTCAGTTCTTACTACTGTTTTGCTCAGTTTTTATAATCCAAGTGACCAGTGATCCTACATGACCACTGAAGCACAAGTACAATCCAATGCTGCAGATAATCTTAAATTACATGTAAAATGTCTCCTGTCTTAAGTGTGTACAGACAGCAGGAGATATCTGGGGAAGTCTCCAGGACTGTCCAAAATTCCCACCAGAAGAGCTTCTATAAGTGCCAAATTTTAATCTTGAAGGTGGCCAGGAGTCTAGTCACTCACTTTGCCTCAAGTCAGTTGTTTCAAGTCAATCTGTTATCTATTGATGCAGAGGATTAAGAGGAATTCCTGTATTCCCCAGTAATTCATAACGTAAAGGCACCCAGCAATTCATAATTCAAGGGCACTGACACACAGCTACACTACAGTTGTAACTAAAATACCATATTTAATATAAAAGCTATCAAACAAACACAAACCTTCTGTTTTTATTAAATAGTGGTACTTCTGTCTGTCATCTGTACAGTATCTGAATGAGTCATTACCCTTATACATTAGTGATATATTGTTGGTATTAACCTCATTTTATAGTTAGGGAACTGAGGCACAGGTTTTCTGAGTCCCAGGTCTGTGTCTTCCACTAGTTCAGGCACCGCATTCTTACTTCTGACTGCTGTTTTCCCAGTAAGGTCATTTTTACAGGACAGAAAAGAAATAGAAAAAGCAAACAAACAAACAAACAAAAGCCCCAAGGTTGTTGTAGTTGTGTCGTTGCATCTCCTTTCTTCCTAAGTAATTCCTTTCCTTTTATAAATCTGACTTGTGGCATAAAATGTGGTTTAGGGCGGAGGACTGAGCAGCCGACTTCAGCAGAATGACAAGAGTTGACCGACCTTCTGCGTGAAAAATTCAACCTTGCTGTTGTGTACAAAATGTGGTGTCTTTCGTCCAAGCACTGTCACTGTCTGGCACTGATTCTCGCTGTTCGTGCTGGGCCTCGCTGTTCTTTGCCACCTGCAGTGGATTGGGATGCCTGACCAGCCCACCCAGAGCAAGCTGATAGATAATGTGCAATACAGCTTTATTTTTTCCCCACTACATGTTTACTCTGCATCACAGAGAATCCATTTGTCAAATACTAATTGAATTCTCCAACATTTGGTATATTTGCATAACTATTATGAAATGGAGCATTATCTCCCTTGGTATTATACCCATTTCCCTTGGATCTTGTCCCTTTGATCCATTAATCATGTTTCCTGTGTCCTCTCACAGCAGCTTAATTGCTCACATCTTGCAGAACCCTACTCACAAAGAAAAAAAATTAGCTCTATGTAAATCTAAGGTTATTACCTTGCCTCCATAAATGTAAAACAACTAAATTATCCTCTAAAAAGGACAGTGATAAAAATCCAGATGAGCACTGATCATCCAAGGAAGAAGAATGAGGCAGTTTTATCGGGCCAGTGAAGAAAAAAATATATATTTTTCCTTTACCAAGGACATATCATGTGAAAATTGATTGAAAAAGGAGAAATTAGAGAAAACCTAGGGCCTGACAGAAGTTATGGCATTACAGAGGCTTGCTTGGGGTGAGAAATAGTTACCAGTTCCAGGATGGTTGGAATCTATTTCTCCACAATTCCTTTGGCAACACAATCTGCCCTCCTAGAACACACTAATAAGAATAAACGAAGAGTTTAGTATTTGGTATCCCTATTAAAAGATGAGTCCAGCTGCTTCCAGTGCCTCTAACATCTGAGAATTGGCTGGAAAGTGAGGGGATTCATCTCCTACTAAATCTGACCCCCTTCACACCGCCACAGTATTAATGGGGCAGGTCACTATTAGTGGGGCAGGTGATACTTATGCCCACCTCTTTTTCCATTATTGCTTTTCATCCTCTTTGCCATCCTCAGTATTACCTTGATCTCTTAATATCCGCAATTAAGAATGGTATTCAATAGATGGCTCCATTTTTAGGACCGATATGGGGTCATACTGTTGGGTGCATCAAGTTCCTCCACAGTGTGTGGGCAGTACTGGAACCTTCAGATAAATCTAGAGGTACCAGAGCACTGATAGGGAACTACATAAAATCTATGTGTCAAGGTGCAGCTATTGAGGACTAGTGTATGGAAAACGAAGAGAAAAGGAGTATCTGCTGGATCCCACCTCTGAGAGCTGCACAGATATGTTCCTGCAGGAATGTTTCTTTGGCACCACAGCTCTAAATATAGGAACCCACATCTTCAGAAAAGCTGTGCAAAGCCCTTTTCCTCATTCAAGCTGCAGGAGTAGGCGGTAGGAACAGAATCCACTTAATGGCAGTCTACAGCTTTTGCAGAGGAAGAGGGAAAGATGCACTGGTTTTCCTCATAATGCGGAAAGTCAACTCCCATGGATCCATCCTACCCAGGAGGCATAGATGGTTCAAGGAAAGGAGGCCAATGAAGACAATCTGCCTCCTCCCGTGGAGTGGTGCCAACCTGCCCAAAGACTTCAGTAGTAACTTGCATCTGGAGACAGCAAGGGAGCAGTGACTGTTATCCATAAGTTCAACAAAAGTGGAGGAGGAATGATCTCCCATTCTCTCTTCAGGCATCATTGCTTCTTCTTTCACCAACTGTGTTTTGAAAGAAAACAACAGCATATTAAGTATGTTGCAGGTTAGCATTCCAGGCAGTTGTGTGTTGGCTGCATTTTGAGCACACTGGGTTTTGAACTGAATTGGAAAAAGAAAAAAAAATGCAAGCTCTGAACCTTGTTGAGGTCTAGATTCTGAGTTATCAGCCCTGTCAACACTAGAACAGTCTGAGAGTTCACAGAACTAGAAGATTGAGGACATTTAAGAATAAAAATGTGTATCTCTAGGCTTAGCAGCTTAGCAAGGCTCTCCAGATTTGGGATTCTGGGGCTCGGTTCCATTTATTGGGTCAGGTCCTAAGAGACAAGGCCAGGACTGTGCACGTGAGCACACACATCCACAGCCATCATCTCACGGGACCCTGAAGCTCCCACTAGGCTGGAGACTAAGTCATTAATCAGCTTCTCTTGCACATTTTCTTCTGTAAGGCTCTTACAGATCTCTCTCTTTTCTGGCACAAAAAAAAACCCCACATTTGTTCAGTTTTCTTCATCCCTTCATAGTGTCTATATTTTACAAAATGATGACAGAAAAAATCTTCAGGTTTATAAAGGGAATGGTTTCTAATTGGTACAAATTAATTCTCTCTCCCTGTAAACCTTTCTTATCACCTGTTCCTTAGGTAAGATTTTCCTTGAAAAATACTTCCTCCATAAAATTGTTTAGTGACTCTACACAATCAGTTTCTTCCTACTAATGAAAGAATAAGAGCTGATTTGTGATAGAACCACAGGCTGGTGTCACTGCTCCGTCTGATCACATAGTCTGTTTAGTCTAGACTGTGAAGACCTGCATCAAGCCAGAATACACATTTTTACACCATGAACATTGTTCTGGTATTTCATAAACCATATTAAGATATTACAGCAGAGGACAGTCATGCAGATGTTGGTAGGAAGAAACTTGCATCCCATTTCTTAGCCAGTTTATCTTCCAAAGCAGAAGTTGTCAGAGACAGCAGAAGTCTGCAGTAAGGAGGGGAAGTATCTAAGGTACATTTTCAGTTGTTTTAAGCATAAATGATTATTGAGTCATTAAACAGGATTCTGGGTGAACTGTCTTCATCAGCTGTTAAATTGGTGGGATATAAGCACTTACTGACTTTTTATGTTTTAATTTGGAGCCTTCAGCCTCTTATATTGCATTTTTTGGACTTAAAGCTTGAAGCTATTGTTCAGAATGTTCCTAAATTAATTTTATTGCTTCCAACACAGCCTTTGGGCATACATCTGAGGGAAAAATGCAACTTGTGAAACCTCCAAACATGGAGGTTTATGATGGGCACTGCCAAGAAACCGTTTGTGCCAGAGAAAACATCCTCTAGTGCCTGTTTCTGACTCCCGATGCTACATTTCCTGCATCCAAATTAATAAGCATAAGCAATCAACAGGAAGAGACACACAACACAACTCAACTCAGAAGCCAATTGAGGTTGGGGGAAAATGTTCATTTTAAAATTAGACAAAAAAAGAGCTTTATCACAGGCACTGCAGTCTGAAAATACACCTTTTAATGTCCTAAACACAGGACTAAACTGAAAAAGAGTATTCCGCATCACACAAACATGGCCCTTTTCCTACCAAGTAAAATTTTAAAGCATTCAAGAGTTCTTGCTAACTTCTAGTTAGAAGCTATTTAAAGAAAATACTGGAAAACACTGCACTGTTCTATTTTCTACTTAAAACTAGTTGCAGTCAAGCAAGTACTGTTCAGTTTATTTTGTGAAATTGAATAAAAGTAGGTGTTATAAGAAGAAACAAAAGAGAATTAGCCAAGCAGTATATGGAAAAATAATTAAGGAAAACTGGCAAAGAACAGTTTGTAGGCTCACTGGATTGAGCATAATTGGCCTATTTTTGCACATAATTACTATCTGTATTATAACAACTGAAGAACAGTCTGGGTATGGTTTCAATATCTGTTACAACATTGAAGGCAGATTACAAGAATTTTAGGGAAAAAAAAAAAAGAGAGATCACTGCGCAATTATCCAGACTGGTCCTGAGAAGATACAATAGTGAAAATACATGTGGCTCTTTTTTGCCTGTAGGAATTCAATACAGTTCCACTCTGATGTCTTCAGCTTTCAGAGAGCCTACTTTAAATTTGCCGTATCCAGCACTAAGGATCATATATGAATCCATAGGATACCATTTGTTTTCCAGACACCTTAACTACTTAAGCCAGGTTAAGGATTCTAGGTAAAGTCTTTGCTGGGTTAAGGGTACTAGGTAACTAGTCACTAGGTACTACTCACTTCCCATGACTGATGTTGAACCTCTTTTTAACAGTGCTTCCTGACCAATGTCATAAGAAAGCACACAATTTTCTGTGAGAAAAAACTGTACCCAATTCAGTGCTGGATTCACAACTGTTCCTTGATCTTGCCATGAGACTGATTTCAGGAGACATGTTATGTTTAATTTCCTCCAACTTTCTTTTAAATTGTTACTCAGTTCTTCACACCTCTTGTCTTTTGTTCTGGAGCACCTGGTTTTGTCACCCAGAGAAGCATAAAGAAGTTTCTTTGTCTGTAAGTCACAGTATTGACCCGTCGGATGGTGTCTTCCACTTTTTCCAAGGACTTTTGGCAGGCTGGACACCCTTCCCTAACTCTACCTATCCTAACTCTACCTCCCCTAACCCTACCTATCCTAAGCCTACCTGCCCTAGGCCTACCTTCCTGAATCCCATCTACCCTAACCTAACCCTATCCTAAACCTACCCACCCAAGCCCCTACCTCTATCCTCCTCTCTTCTCTACGCTACCTGCTACCTCCACCCTTCCCTCCACTCTATCTGCCCCCTGTCTTCCGCCCTTTATTCTACCTACCCTCTCCTCTACCCGTTATATCTAATATTGCATTATTATCCTTCTTCGGAAATATTCAAGACACGCCTATATGTAACCCTGTCCTGCTTGAGCAGGAGGGTTGGCCTAGATGATCTCTAGAGGTCCCTTCCAATCTCAACCATTCTGTGATTCTGAGGTCTTATTTCTGAGCATAATTTTATATAGCACAGCTCTGGATATTGCTAATATGAACTTGAAACTGTAGATTTGCAACCTTCTACTGCACAGAGTTGAGCACAATAAGGAAGGCTGCCCTTCCACCTATGTCAAGAAAACGTATCTCCAAATCAGTCTCAGGCATAAACTGTTAGAGCTTGTGCATGTACTGCATGTACAGGCTGACCACAGCAGATTACTCAGACTCCAAGATAAAAACTAGCATTTTTCCCATGTTTGGAAACATCATGTTTGTAACATCTGCATGTTAAAAAAAGCCTCTATTTAATGAAACTGTTTAACAAAAATATTTTGTATAAATAGAGGATTAAAACCTTGGTAAAACCACGTCCTGTTAATTTCTGCTGGTCAGGATAATTAGAATCCAGTGTAAGATGCTAAACAGGAGATTCAACAGCATGGGAAACAAAGAATCACAGATCAAAATGAACCAAAGAAGAACAGTTACAGCCATGCCTCAATGTGCCAAAAGAAAGGGGGATATTGAATGCAGAGAAAGGCCAACTCAAACTGACAGATTCTGCTTCTAGTGAGAGGCCTAATAAAAAGCAAGAGGAGACAAGAAACAGAAAACTACATTACTGTCTAATGAGGTATTAAAAGGCTTTTTTTTAATGTCTGAATGTGAAAAGCTCTTTAAAGCTCTTCTGTCAGATTTTATCAAGGAAAATACTTAATTCTTGAAGGATGCCAAGTCCTGCACAAGGTGCAGGTGGTTATATTAATTCCATTCCTGCATCTTGAAAAACCCTACTAAGCACTTCTTCCTCACTAAGGTTCAGAAGCATCTAAAGTTCAGAACAGCATCTAGTGCAAGGTCAACTTGCATTTAATAATAAATAATATAAATATAACTATAATAATAAATATTATTAAAAATTACTCATTGGTAAATCCTCATTTTTATTTTTAAGTATGTAAATTAAAGTTGTAGCAGAATTCTGCAGAGCATTTTGACTCAAAAGCACCCTCGAAACAAAATTCTCAGTTGGCAAACGTAGGATTCGTTATAACCCTTTTTCCATTCATCTAATTTTAGAGCATCTCTTTGACCTCTTTCACATTTTCTAAGTGGAGGGTTTTAAAATCCCTGATCTCAATTACTTTCTGAACAGATTGCTTTCATTTTCTTTCTTTTTTCTTTTTTTTTTTTACCTGCTGACATGCAGCAAAAAAAGCTATTTAGAACAGATGTTACTTCAGAGTGCATTACCGTAATGAAAATACTGAAGGGAAAAAAAAAAAGGAGACTGGGAAACAGGTTTGGAAACACGTTCCTCAAACGCAATGTATTCCATGTGTATCCTGTTCAGCACCTGGATGTCTGTAGTGCACAACCTGGCATTGCCCACAAACCAACCTGCAGGGCAATGCCAGGTTGTTCACTACAGACATCAGCAGGTATCTCCCTAGCTGGTCCCATAGCACAATGGGGACACATAGAAACTGGAACAAGAAGGCAGGTTAGCAGTAAAATGAAGAGGACTGTGCAAAAAGCACATACGGCTCCTCTATGACTTCTTCTTCTTGTGATTTTGTTTTGTAGCTTGTACTTTTTTGTATATTTATGTGCAGGCTCTGCCAAGCTGCTCAGGTCTCTGGACTTCAGCCCTGGAGAGCACCATGTAATGGGTTGATCTGACAGGTATCCCTTAGGAAAAAGTCACTTTTTCCTTTCTCTAGAAGAAACTGCATAAAACACTGTATTTTGCACACATATTTTAACATAAACAACAGATTATCCCTGGTGTGCCTCACCAGGGACACATCCCAGGTTTTTCTTCCCCTTCCTGCAGGGAAAGCACAGACCTCGGGAAAATATTCAATAATAAATAAACAAATTAATTAATTAATTAAAAAAATGGCATGGCAGATCTTGCTACATTTGTATGTGCAGCAGAATTGTTTCTGTCAACATGAATAACAAGATTTTGCAGCTCCCCGTTAGACAGAGATATTAGATGCCTCCACTTCCAAGCTCCAAGACATGATGAATAGTCTCTTTTAGTATGAAAACCCAGCCAGCCAGCCAGCCAGCCAGCCAGCCAGTCAGCCAGTCAGTCAGCCAGCCAGCCAGCCAGCCAGTCAGCCAGCCAGCCAGCCAGCCAGCCAGCCAGCCAGCCAGCCAGCCAGTCAGTCAGCCAGCCAGCCAG
>VZSG01000123.1:280017-330702 GCA_013398315.1 Nothoprocta pentlandii
GGCGGCGGGCGTGGCGGGTACGTGGCGGCCGCTGCCCGGGCCCGGTGCTGAGGGAGGGGAAGGGGCGATGGCGGCTCCCCGGGGCCTCCGGCCCTCGGCTCGTCCTGCGCTGCCCTCCCGAGCGGTGCGGGGAAAGGCGGGCTCGCCTCTAGCCGCCTTCTCCTCGCCGTCGGCTCTGCGCGGCCCGGCTTCTTCCCGGGCGGCCTCCTGTTCTTATCCCGTTGGGCCTCTCTGTGTCCCTCCCCCTGCAGCCTTTCCTTTTCCCGAGCGGGAAACGAAGGGGAATGTGGCCTCTAGCTCCTCAGCAACCGCTTCTCGTAAACTTGCGGCCGGCAGTTTGTCAACTGAATAAGGAATGGCCGGGAGGGGTGGCTCTTTCCCTGTTCATCCTCCAGCGAACCCGGGGATAGTGTTTTACTTGAGTCTGTATTAATTTCCACTTCTGGAAAACTTTCCCTTTTATGCGTCATCTGACTAGAGTGATGTTATTTCTGTATCTAGGATACTGAAAAGAAACCTTTTCAGTTGTAACAACTCAGTTAACGTTGGTTACAATTGTTAATGCTGCCTGGGTTGTTAGCTAGTAGTAACCCTTTAATCTTCAAATAACTTTTTTTTTTTTTTTTTTTTTTTTTTTGAAAGCTTTTATTCATTTTGGGACAGTGTTTGGAGAAAAAATCTTAAAATCTTTATGGACTATTAGTGCTTTCTATTTTTATAAATATCTTTTTGCTGAGTGAATTTGGGCCAGACTCTGTATCAAGATGAAAATTTCTTTTTGCTCTCAGATTAATAATGCAAATAATAATTGTAAAGAAAATGCGAAATTATCTGTAAAACAGCATTGTTGTCCTGCTGGTAGTACCACAATAAAATCTAGAGGGAAAGATTTGAGAAAGCTTTGTTAGGAAATAGAACTTAAAAAATTAACAGCTAGGAATTTGGGTGTATGCGTATATCTTATGAATGGAGTAGTATTTATTTTCTAGTGCAAGGCTTCTGAAAAGTGAATATAATAACTGTTCTTTGTGAAGTTTACCACATGTGTAAAAATGTACAGACAATATGTTTTGCTTTCTGATTATGAAGATGATGCCAGTACCATTAAGGGATATTTTTGTATCCGACATAAACAGTTGCAGTTCACCTTTACCAATCTCTTAAAGATTTGTAAGGTTATGGCAATATTTATTTCTTATAGCTGTCTTCTTAGTTGTATTTATGTCCAATGTCTGTTTTTCACATTTTTCTCACAGAAATTGATTGTTCATCTTCCTGAAGATGAAGAGGAAAGTGGCAAGAGCTGGAAAATTGAGGCTGAGTCCTAATGAAGAAGCCATGCTTTTAAAAGAAGAATATGAAAGAAGAAGAAAACTGAGGCTACAGCAAGTATGCCTATGTTTGCACTAGTGGTCTGTTTTATTTAAGAAATAATTTAGGAAAATAGATAAAAATGTATCTCACATTAATTCAGAGTTATTAAACTGTGTATGAAATTAGTATGTAGCCTGTGAATTATTTACCTTTTCACACCTTTCTCTACTAGTAAATACTTATTTTGCTTGTGGTATATTCTCTTTGCTAGGTTTATTTGGGCCTCTGTTCTGGAACTTCTTTATTCTTGCCAACTTATGCCTTCATTTGAATTTAAATTTTCATTTTTAACTACTACTTTTATTTGTTGGTTAATATGCAGATTTGTCTAGTCTGTACTGATGGGCCTTTTGAACTAACTTTCATATCTTTCATTTATATGTTTTTCTGCACGGTCACTGCTAAAACAAGCTAACTGGCTCTTGTAATTCTTTTAGCCTTTCTCTGTGCTATCCTACAAAAGCTATTTGGGTCTTCCACATTTCCAGAAATACACAGCTTCAAGAAAATTATATATGCTAATCTTCTAGCCTATCAGGTTTCTTTCTTTATTATTATTGTTTCTCTTAAAGGAGAGTGTATATTTTTTCCACTTTGTCAATAAAACTTGTGTAAACAAGCTTTAATCAAGCAATATACTTGCTGTTTTTCTTTGAAGAAATATGTTGCATCATAGTAGAAGTTACTACTAAGTCATTCCCTTGGAGGAAAGAATATTCCAAGCTTTTTTTTTGTGTGTGTATGTGTTTCGATTATCATCTGTGTGTAGGTCTATGGATTTAAACCAAAATGTTTGATAAAGATTACATTTATTATTAAAGATGCATTTTGGAAAAGAGTAATGGAAGTATTTAAATCTGGGCAGATGGAGTAGTAATGGAAGAGCAGGTGAGATTGAAAGGGGTAAGTGGGAGAGAATATGTTGTGGAAAGATCTGCTGCGAGAGTGATTTTTTTTTTAAGTTGCTGATAAAACATAAATGCTATTTCTGCAGGTTAGGGAACAACAGAAGTACATTTCCTTGCGGATAAGGCAAGAAGTAAAGCGGAGGAGAGAAGAACAATTGCATCAGTTAGAGGAGGCGTTGAGAGCTGAGTGGGAGAAAGAACAAGATCAAAAGATGAAAGCCTTAGAAAAACTGTATTTATCAAGCTTAAAAGCTGTTGGTGAGGGACATAGACAAGCCAGGGAAAATGTGAGTAAAAAGCTTAATGTTATCAAAACAATCTGATGTTCTAGAAATATGAAGGTTGCTGGATTTTTCTTTTTTTTTGTTTTTATTTCTGATATTACTGTCATAATATCTGAAGAGAGACTTTCTTTTTAAGAGTGGAAACTGTGCAGAAACTTCTATGTATTCACATGCAGACATTTATTCATGGGATGAGACATGGTGAGAAGGAATGTACACTTTATTGGGAAAGATTTGTAATCATGTTACTGCAGAATTACCTTCTGCAGAGCTTCAGCTGATTTCATCTGCAGTGATTACTGCAGAATTTGCTTCTGTAAACTATTTTCATTGTCTTCTAAATTCTGTAACTTATGTAAACTTTACTTGAGATCAGTGACGTTGTGGGGTAGGAATCCTTTGTGTGGTTTGACTTTGCATCAGGGTTGTAGAAATCAAGCTCTGCAACAGATCTCTCGTGAATTTAGTAGACCAGTTTAATCTCTGAAATAGTTCTTTTTAAACACCAAGTGAAACAACATTATGCTTTTCCCCATATTTCAATATTGTTTGTTAAGTCTTTTCCATATACTAAGATGTGTGGAAACTCCAGGAACACCATGGTAAGAATAGAGGAATAATTATGAAATGTTGTAGTAATAATTATGTAGTAATAATTTACTACAACACTTCATAATAATTATGAAGTGTTGTAGTAAAATGACTGAGATATGGTAATATCCTTTTTCTCTATGATTTGGTATATATATTACTGTTTTTTATTAAAAGGATACAGAGAGAAGCTAAGATTTCCACATTGTTATTTGGTTATGCTGGTTGAGGAATATGGCAAATTTGGTACTGGTTGGTAGATGAGAAGAGAATAAAGAAAATGGCAAAAAAAGGAACAGTTTTCATTCTAACAAAGTATTTTCAAGCTCTTATCTCTTACCAGCAGTACTTAGTATGAAATATCATACTGATAGTATGAAAACTGATTAAATAGTGTATTAAGTTCCTATAATATTTTATTGGAAAGGAACCTGATTTAGAAGCTCTGGCAAAGCAAGCAGAAGAAAGGAAACAAAGAGCTGAGAAGAGACATAGAAAAGCCCTGAAAGAGCAGAAGAGCCAAAAAGAAAAATTACTTCGTGAGCAAGCCCGGTATGCAATAGTAGTCAAGTTTTATTAAGCATAAAATGCACTCTATAGTTTTGCAATGTGAAAGGCAAAAATCTTGATCCTCCTTGTTGGAAACTTTTGAATTTTGAAGTTTTGTGAAATGAGAGGACTAGAACTTGAGGACAAACACATGGATTTTGGTAAGAATTGTGGTTTTAAGACAAAGATAAGATGTCAAGTACGCTAGCTGACCTGTCAGACTCTCACTGAACTAAAGAGCCTTTTATCTCTATATCACCATTTTTGGGCCAGATTGGCTGCTGTTCAATGACACATGAAATGAGATGTTCTCGGTCCAAATCCTGACAGAGAGTTACTCACTTGAAGAAGAAGGAAAAAAAAACCCACTTATCACTGTCTCTCTTTTCTTACTATTTTTTTCCCTCCTGATTGAATCAGTACAAATGTGAGCTGTCATGAAAAAATGAACGGTGTTCTCTTGAGGAGTGGTGCTTGACTAGAGATGAAGCCTCCTGAGGAGGTGCTTAGTTTTGCACGCATATGAACAACTAAAATACGTTGAAGTGACCCAGAACGTTCCAGAAACTGATGTGGAAAAGCAGAGATTTTGCTTCATTCTTGAAAAGCTTGTGTTTTAAACAGATATTTTCTTCGTAGGTTTTATATAACGCCAAAAATCTAATTGTGCTGCCTTCCATCATCAGTTCTGTTGGCTTTTCATTATACTTGCCCATTCCTGTCTCCCAAGAGTTAAACAGATTTAGAAGTTCCTAAATAGATTTTTAGGTTTACATTTTATTTTATTCAAGCAATAATAACAGCACTGTGTAACTTTCTCCTTCTTCCCCATTTTTGTTTTCACCTTTTCTCTCAAGACTAATCAATGCACGAAAACATGCTCTGGATGTGGAAAAAGAAAGAGCTGCCAGAGTTGCCAGCCTACCACCTCCTCCACCCCATCCTCTTGAGGTCTGTATTCATGCCATGATTGAGGCCATAATTTTGGGATATGATATCAATGCAATGAAAGAACTATCCACTAGAAGCCTTCTTTTTACTAGGCTCTATTTTTTTCTTCAGATTTCTCCTGTGTGGATTTTATTTCTGATAGGTAGCTGTGATTAATGTTCTCTTTAAACCTTACCGTGATCTCATTTTCATCTAACAGCTTTAGTAGTATTAACTTTACAATTATCTTTCCCAGCAGGTACATCCCACCCCAGCCTGCTGTCGTGCTGATGTAGTAGTGTTTTGACTGAGTTATGTAACAAAACTGTAGGATCGTTTTAGCTTTTCATCTGCTTTTTTAAATTCCTTTTTTTTTCCTAGGAAACTAGTATTTGTGGCTATTGAGGAGGAAGTAGATAAACATTTTTAATTCTCTACTGTTTTTTTGCCCTCCTTGTTTTGTGGATTCCGGATGCTTGAGTGTTGTTCAATTTGCTGTTCCTGGAAGAGCATGCAACAGAGCAGAATTGCTTTCTTGTAACTCTTACAATTTAACATGTGTGTGTTTTCTTGCTTTTTAAAGAAACACGTTTCCTGTTGGTGGCCAAAAGTTAGCTGCAGTTAGTGTGCAAATTTGTAGGTGATACAGTACTATTTACATAGCTGTTATATAAGGCTTTTCATCCAATAACTTCAGAAATATATCTCTCCATTTACAAACAAAAAATTTTCTTCTTTAGGAGTCTTGTTCACGAGAGCAAGGAAACTTTCACTTTTTCACAAGATTTTGAATTGCGTTCATTGTCATTACTTACTGTTTTGTTAAACTAATGTTAAGCTTAGGCTCAGAAGACTGAGTCTAGCTGGAGATTCTGAAAGTAACACAGAATAGGCCAAGCAACAGGTAATCAAGCTAATGATATGTTTGTTTTCAGAACTATAATTAGTTCCTACCAGTATTTTAGTTATTGCCTTTCTGCAATTACTAGTTAAAATTACTATGGCTCGTTGTCTAAGATAATTAGCAATTCACAAACAGCATTATAATGTACAAATAAAAGCAAAATACTCAGTTGCTTTAAAACCATGAAATAAATGACCAAAGTTCCTTTGGTAATGCTAAAATTAGTTAGAGAATTTTAATTTAAGAGTTCCCTATAACATCTTTAACAAGAGCTAATCTATCCTGAAGTTTTATATGACATCTTATACCTAAAGGCAGATCTGAAGTTTAAGATATTCTCAAGACTTATTTCTACTTTTTGTGGGCGGGTGTTTGTTTACAAGCATGCCAAATTACTCAGGCTGTGAAACTCCGTTTTAATTGATGTGGGTGAAAATTGATTCTTTAGGGGAAAATTTAGAGGAGAGGAATCTGAGAGAAAATTATCAGACAAGTGTGACTTAGAAGTTTTAAGGCGACTCCTACAGAATACTGAGCTATCTTACCTGGTTACTTGACTATTGACAATGTCAGACTGAGCCAAAGAAGAAGGTGTATAACTGCTGAGTGCTCAGAATCTGGGAATGTAGTCAAAACTTCCAAAAACAAATGCACAGTATTGTATGTATAGCTTTTTTGTTTCTGTGAAATTATGGAAAACACTTTCTGGGTAGCTCTAATAAATAGGGCACAGGAGTAGGTTCTGTACAGCAAACAAAGCCTGAGAAATGTTATTTTGCTATTACTGCTACTTATATTGTGAATTAGTGCTTGCCCTGCTTTCAGGTGAGCACAACAGCTATTGTAAATGCAATATGTCTTAACCCATTAAAACTCAAGTGCCTTTGAGTGGACTGATTCTGTCGAAGCATGAGGAGGAATGTCAGTTTATGCAGAGGAGTCTGCCTTGGGCTGGTAGATGCTCCCAGTCATTTAGTGCTCCAGATAGGCTTGTGCTGATGTCATTTATTAACAATATAGGTATATAAAGTTTTAAAGTAAGATATTTACAGGAGAGAATTTTGTGTTTATAGGTTTTTGGTGTTAGCTTTTAGTGGTAATTTGAGTTTGCATATCACTGTTATTTGTGATACAGATCTACTTGTACTTCTCTTTCTAGAATTTTGAAGTGAAAAAAATTCCTACAGTGAAGATCTATAATGCTGACCACTTTCATGTTACTCATTATCATCTTTCAGAAAATTATGTGGACAGAGAAATGGACAGAGAACAGGTGATTAACTCTGAAGTGGTTTTGCAATGTATATTCTATCCTGTTCTATATTGCACGCTGTGTCTGGATTTCTGATATCAACAATTCAGTTTCTTAGAACTTGTTTTAACATTTGACTTGTGTAACACAACCATTGTATGATTAGTACATGGTGGGAAGTTGTAAGGCCTATTAAGTGTTTGATCACATGCAGGGTAAGACCTGACCGCCTTTGCTACCTTTTTTGCTTGTGCTAAATTAACAGTTGTGGTTGTCTTATTTTTTTTGCATACATTTAAGTCTTTTTTTTTTTTTTCAAATGCTACTAAAGTTGTTAATTAAAAATGTGGAATGTTTTTGGTTATGCTGTGCAAATAGAAATTAAAACTTTAGTGGATTTATTTTTTTCTTCTATAATAAACTACTTTTATTATTCATTTTACATTATATTGAAGGAAAAACAAGCCTCTGTTGTATTAAAGAATTATACATTTTTTTCCAGAACTGTTTGAAAATCCATAGCTTAAAAATTGGCACATAAGATTGAAAGAGTGAGGTGAAATGTGTGACTCTGTTTTCTTGTTTTGTTTTGTTTTGTTTTTTCCAAAGGTATAAACAGTTTGATCCTGCTTGTAACAGAGAACTATAAACTCTACAGGGCATTCATATAGAATTGTATATTTTTGCTACAATCTTATTCATTTATTGCCACATATGCTTTAAACTACCCTAAAGAACTTTGCAGACTAAACTGTTAGTGATTCCCTGCCAGGTAGATGCTCGGTTAGTTGCTGAAGAGGAAGGAAAGCGCATGGAGGAGCTACATAGAGAGGAGGAGAGAGATAGAAGAGAGCAGCTGGAAAAGGCCCATATTAGAGGAAGCCATGCCTTGAAGAAGGTCCACTTGGCTCAGGTAAGCAAAGCAGAAATTGTGCCTGTTTGCAGTAACCAGGATGAATGAATTTAGGAGCAAAATTGAAGGATTAATTGCCGTTTTCAAAACACTTAATAAAACCCTGGCAAACTCAACTTGCTGATGTGGGCTGTGTGAAGGCTTACACGGTAGGAATGTTTTTGACAAAGATAAATTGGAAATCCATTTAGGAGCAGAGTAGATGTTGCAGGTAATTTGGTTTTCTTATGCAGTGCCACAACTTTTACAGAAACTAGTATTGCTGTGGCTTCAAATGTGTGAAATAAGTATAGATTTTTTTCTGTTAGATATCAAGGGATTTACTATGTTGTTTCACAGAAAAGTAGAAGTTGGGGTTTTTTTTGTTTGCTTTAAATGGGTGGTAATGTAGAAAGTGATTTTGCCTTTAAATGAAAAAATATGGTTAAAAGTGGAGATTCCAGTGTACTCCATGGCTTATTCTGTCACTTTAATTTTTCTTTAGTATAAATGAGTTGTTGAGCTTGAAATCTTGTCTTACAAAATAACTGCTTAAAGAATTCAGATAATTAATGGTTGAACAGTGCATAGACCACATTAGCAAGCATTTCAGAGTCTTCATCTACTGTTCTTGGAGCTGCTTTTCTTAGCTTGTTTACTTTATAGGTATGTGAGACAGTACTGTATAATGATATTAATGTATAGTGACCTTTACATATGTACCCTTCTTTCAGAACTGCCTCCTGAATTCTTGAGCTGCATTTTATTATCTCCTTATAAAACTTTTCCATCAATCTCCTCCTTGCTGGGGCTGGCTCACTGTAGCATCAATAGTATAGGGTGAGAGCTTGGTTTGGGTGTTCTCTGTCTTCAGGCAGAGCATCCAGTCAGCTACAGTAGTCTGGCCACTGTTGTGTATGTCTTGCAGTGTGTTGGGAATTGCTTGCTCTAGCCAGCCTTAATTTTAAATTTGACTTTTAAGGATTATTCTTGCTGTTCAGCTGTTATCACCCTTTAATCCTTTTTTTTTCCCCACAAATTCTATGATCTCCCTTTTGCCTGTGTCACCTTGTTCTCAGTATGGAGTCCAGTAGAGACAGTGATTAATAGAAGATGCCTCAGAACTATAAGAACAAATTAACGTTCAGCCTCCTCCCCTGCAGTATTTGTAGCTTAGGAGCTTCCTGAATCCCCCCTCATGGCTTTGAACTTGATGGAACTTCCCATCTGTGTTGGTTACTGTGGGCTCAAAGAGCAACTAAGGTTTGAGCATCTGTGACTGAGTGTTGTGTTCTGGCTACTTATTAGGCTCATCTGTTTTGCCTACTTGTCTATTTAGGCAGTGAATTCCCTACTTGTCTTCACAGTGCTCATGAAGGTGAAATAGGCTCCTTCTGTTTTTTTGGTTTTTTTTTTTTCCTTCTAGTCTAAGAGGTCCTAAACTACTTAGCAGATCTTTGCAGAGAAGTAGCTCCTTAGCTTTGATTATTCTTATTTCCTTTTCTGTATTTTTTCTTTAGTTCTTGTGTATGTAGTATACTTGATATTTCTGATGTAATTTATGCCTGCCACTCACGTATGTCTGAAAGAGGAGAGAAAAAAAAAGTGGAAAAAAGTGGAATCCAGGTAAAGCAAAAACATGCAAAGAGTGTAAAGAGCATAAGAAGGTGCAATGGAGATACTGTGTGAGAAAAAGACATGGGTGCTTATCTGAGGAGCAAAGGTGGTTGCATGGGTGCTTATCTGAGGAGCAAAGGTGGTTGCATTGGTGCTTATCTGAGGAGCAAAGGTGGTTGCATTGGTGCTTATCTGAGGAGCAAAGGTGGTTGGCACTGGTATGAGCTGGTGTGAATGTAGCTCTGCTTCCAGAACTGAGTTTGCTGGAGTGGACCCAGACTGGATGTCTTAGCAGTTGTGCTCGTTATCTGTTCTTGACATTAACCCTGTATTTCAGTAGATTTACAAAGTGAAGGCAACTGTTCAATACTGCATTATCCTGTTCTTTCATTTACTTCTTCAACACACTGTGGCCAAACCTTATAATAAATATAATCATCTCAGTTTCCTTGTGACTATTTCCTCGGGCATTTGAAAGTGTCTTGTCCCTGCTTGGAATAGATGATCTCTAGAGGTCCCTTCCAACCTCAATCATTCTGTGATCTGAGTTTTCTGGATTCAGTTGGAAGTTGTATTCACTTCCTCACTTCTGTGAGAAGGCAGCAGGTAATCTACTTGCTCAGGGAGAAAGAAAGCACAAAGATTAAGATCATTTAGAAGAAGGTCCTTTAACTTTTATTAGTTTATGACCCTAATGTTATCCAACTGGCTATATGTAGGATCAAATTTATTAATGGGTGGTGAGCTCTGCTTCTCAATATTTATTTTAGTAGTTCTCTGTGCTTTAGAGGAAAAACTGGGTCTATTTTTTTTTCTAAGAATGTAACTTTGCGAAACATTTTTAATTTCTTTCTTCAAAATGTAGGTTCTGTTGGTTCAAAATTGTGAAAATATTAGATTTATTATGGAGCATAGACTGTACCCAGAGGAACTATCTGATGTTTTTTTCTACTGTGTTGTGTTTACAAATATGTTCAGGAAGCTAGAAATGGCAGCAATTTCCTATTTCTCAAAGAAATTTCTTTGAGAAATGAGTCCCTGAAGAACATTAGCCCCCTTCTTTAATTAAAAATAAATAAATAAATGAAGTGCACACTAACAAAGGTAACTGCTGCTGATTCTGTGTTTAACACTGGATCTTTCAGGCAGCATTGACTAATTCAGGCGCTAATTAAGTACGTTTGTCACACCTTTTATCAGAATGAAATTAACTTTAAATATAAAGAATTAAATTTCAAGGTAACCAAAAGGAAACATTTTATCAGTTTGATGTGCTGCTGTGTGAATGGGAATGCTACATTTTTAAGAGATCACCTTTTCTTTGAAGGATAGGGAGAGGCTGCTGAAGGAACTGGAACAAATGCAGAGCATGGACCGGCTGCGCAGGAGGCACCTTGTAGCACAGATGCCACCTCAGCTGTTTGTACCCGCGTACAAACGACTGGAAATAAAAGAAGACTGGCAGAGGGAACTGGAGTTTGCCTTTGAAGACATGTACAGTGAAGACAGGAGTAAGTTATTTAGGGGCTGCTGAACGCAGTATCCTGAGTAAGGTGAGACTGTTGCAGTTCCCTGTTGCCCGGGTCCAGCCAGGAGCAAGGCTGAGTGTGTTCCCAATGGGCACACGTAGAAAGATGCATATGCATTCCCAATGGGCCCATGCACGTGGCTGGCTACGTGGACCAACACAGAAACACAGCCCCCCTGCAAACACAGGAGGGCATCTGCAGTAACTGACCTTAAATACTCAGTCCAGCAGCTAACCCCAGGCCCCCTAGTCTTCCATGTACATGCCCACATAGGCACTGTCACCTGCAAATATGTAAAATGGATTCGCCCAATAACTGTCCTTATTCACTCAGACCCCCCCAGCAGCTGGGCCTGGATCCTTGGTCACTGGCACCTAGGTTTGCATGCGGCAAACCTGGGATTTGTGGTCCCTGTAGCAGTTGTTGGCACTTCAGCCTGTGTGGGGGGAGGTTTCTGTTCCTCACCTGGGACAGTGGCTCTAAGGATGAATCTAAAGTTGAATTGATGGGTGTAAAACCTACATGATGGAGCTGACTGCAGTTAGGGTTCTGGGAGCAGCTGGGTCAGGGTAGTCTGTTTACCTGACTGGGTTATTAGGGTCCTCCTGCCTGTCATCGTTGATCCCTTGTACCCCTTTGTGCAGGTGGAGGGAGGCCTTTAACACAAAATCTTTTATTTGGAAAAAAATGGTATATCCTAGTGGAAAACAGCTAGAATCCTGGATCCAAGAGATGGCTAAAGAACCAAACAGTCTGAACTTTGCAAGTCTTGTAATTTGGGGGAAGAGGAGGAAAAAAAAAAGGATTAAATGTTTTCCAAAACAACTGTAGATGTTCAGATTTAAGAGTTTGTATAAACGTAGTCTTACAGTGTTGTTTGTTTCAAATGATCATTTTATATTGTTGTTTTCCCTTAATTAGAGATGCAAGGAGACTTGATTTTGCACTTCGAGCCACAGCCGCTACCATCCCCTTCTGAAAGATCTCAAGACAATGAACTTGATATCACTTTGGAGCACGAAGCTGCTTGTGACACTGGACAAGAATTGCGAGAGACGACAGAGGACGTTCCTGATGAAACAGAAAGTAAAACTTTTAAACTTTAAATTTGTATTAAATAGTTTATGCAGTTTATCAGGATGATATGTTTAACAAGTATGAATTAAAAATTCAAATATGACTTTTTAATATGTCTTTGCTTATTATTATGCTTAGAATAACTTAATTTCTGTAAAACTCAACTTTTTTGTAGTTATATTGGCTCCTTATGTAGTTAATGTAAATTATGGGGGAATAAAGCTAGGATAGAAGCTTAAGTTTTTTTTTTTCTTTTGAAATATTTCAAAGCTCTGAAGCTTGAGCTTGTATGAAGGTTTACTTACTGTCTGCCCTTTATGTTCGGGTTGGTGACTGAGGTTTTTTTCACTTTGTGAATAAGCAGCAATCATGCACGTGTGTGCTGTTTGCTTGTGGCATGCACAGGGTAGCAGTGTAAACTGCTCCTTGGAGCTTTGCTCCTTGGAGCATTTTCAGCACATCTGTTTGGTGCTATATCCATTTTTTTGGCCTATGTGATGGCTCATGTTGCACATGCTGAAGCAGAGGGGCCAAAGTGCTACCTGTCTCTTCAACAATACAGGCTAAGTTAAGCTTAACTGTAAAACACTGTTTAGTTTAGCTCTCCTTTTAGCATGTTCTTGATCAATTTACTGCTTATCTCTTCCAGGTGAGAAAAAATAACTTGATAAGCTTTGAGAACTTAATAATTTGTCTGGGTGGTTCAGCTGTGTAAACAGTTAAAGGAATTAATGAGTGCGTGGATTTTTTTGAGAGAGATTATGTAGTATGAGAATGAACAGTTACCTAAAGCTTTTAAAAGGTGTGTATTTCTCATAGGTAATGAAGAAGGAAAAAATCACCAGCCTCAGTCAAAACTTGCCTTAAGGAAGTTGCTGAACAAAATCAGAAGCCAAAAAGAGGAATGGACCTCAAAAAGTGAGAGAGAATGTCAAAACGAAATTGAGACTATTGAATCAGGCACAATTGCTAGTGAAGAGAGACAATTATGTGATCTAGAACTTAACCATGAACAAAATAAAACTTCAGTATCTGCAAATAAAGGTATGGGGTGTTTGTTTGTTTGTTTTTAACAAAAAGAATTATGGAGCTTAGCAAAGCTTATTAATGAGTTTTTTAATGTTTTACTGTGTTGCCAGAAAGCAGCTAAGTTGCCTTCTCTCTACTCCTATATCTTGTTTTGTTTAAACAGTGAATTGAAGAGGTTTTTGCTTTTTTTGTTTGTCTGTCTTGCCAATAAACCTCTTCTCCGAGAAAAGAGCTCTAAAATACCATTGCATCTTGAAAATATTGTGCAGATTTTTATCATATATGGTCTGGCCATGCGTTAATAGACGTTTACCTTCAAGAGTAGAGTTCCCAGTGGAAAATTTGACATTAAGACTCTATACCAGATCACCTGAAGAGGCCAGATTCTTCAGAGCTTTACAGCTAGAAGTACTCAAGATAAAAGTGTCTGAAATCCTTTAATTTTTTTAGCCAGATCCAGTGATTACTTCAGTCATGTGCACATGGACACACCTGCCTAATTTGCAGGTATTGTGTAACATAGGTGAAAAAAGGCATTTGGCTCCCCTTGGCCATTAGGGAAGGTGTGCTGATATTAAAGTAGGTAATAAGGGATGAATATCTGCCTTTCCTGCAATAAACAGATGTTTAACCCTTGAGGCCCTCTTTTTTCCCAAAAGGTAAAGTTGTTTCCTCAGATCATTAACAAGATCATTAGTAAGATCATTCCTCAGAATGATCTGGCTACTATCTTACTGGACAGATTATTCAGATCTGAGCAGATTCCTTTTGGAATGAGTCATCTTGCATATCCAAAGCACATGATAAAGGGCTAGCCAATGGTTTAAATAATCCAAAAATCTGATTCTCTGTCTTACAGAGTAGGATGTAGATGGAAGTCTCTTTAAAAGCTGCTGATGCTTTTTTTGTTTACAGGGGTTAAAATGATGTCAAGAAATATGTGAGAAAGGTTCAAGACCTGCCTCTTTGAAAAATAACCACTGCTGCCTTCTCTGTAGCAATTGGAAATATTCTAGAAATTAGCAGTTAGTTAGTGTTTTATTAGCAGTTAGTCTAGTGTTTTCTGAATTCAGTAATGGAAGTTGTTCCCCAGCTAAAGTGTTCATGTTCCCGATAGTCCTGTGCTTTCAAATTTCAGTGTTACCAGTATTGTCCTTTCTGACTGCATTTATGCTTAGTTAACTTCTGTGGTTTTAGACTCCATGGAAATTTTAGAAGATGCAGGTGTAACTGAAAGTTCAGATCTAATTAATCCTCAAGAACAAGCAGCTAAAAATAGAATGGAAGAGGAAAGGAAAAAATGGGTAAGAGTAAATATAATTATCTTTTTTTTTCCCATGTCTTAGTTATGAGCATTTTACAGGAGACTGATAAAATGCTCCAGGTAATAAAACAGCTGTAGTTCCTTTTAAAATGTCTGTAGCTTTTACATAAATTTTTACAATATTTTCTATGCTCAAAACATTTGTGTTCTGTAAACTTTTTGAAGTGACTTAGCTCTTGCTGGTCCTTGGAACAATGCAGAGCAAAAAAATCGTACACTCCATATGAGAAATTTTACACTCATACAACCTGAGTTTTTATTTCATTGTCCCTCGGAATCACTTTAGGGCAAGTGTTCAGTTCCCCTTTGCCAGCAATTAGATTTCTTTTTCACTTTCTTCTGAAAGGAGAGTACTTTTGCTATGCCTGGATACAAAAGTGATTTGTAACTAATGAGAAACTTAGAAAATTAAAAAATGCTTAGGAGATTTATGGAGTGCTCTTAAATGGTTTGCTTATATATTAGTTATTTCATAAATGCTCCAAGACTTGAATTAAATGCTGTGAGATTCTGAGGATAAGCTCTATAAAATGCAAGGATGCTTCTGAATTCAGAAGTCAAGAGAGGGTGACTTTTTTTCACTCTCTGGAGATTCATTAAAAATCTCCAATCCCCAATGGTTTTATCCATTCTATTAATTTGATAGCAGACAAGTATGCAATAGAGAACATGGAATACAATATCATATATTCATGGACAATTAGGAATACCTAGCCAGCCAAATGAGTTATTCTTGTAAGCTTTGGAATTATTATTTTTTTAAACTCTTAGTTTTGGGGAAATGCCTTCTTCAATAGAAATCTTACTGTATTTGTGACAAACTTTTCTTTATCATTCACTTCTGGAGATTCACCCAGCTTTCTGTTCAACAGAGTGAGCAAATAGAGCACCAGAAACAGGAGCAGCTGGCCTTGCTTAAACAAATTGAAGAAAAGAGAGCGCGTCTGGAGGCTGATTTGCTGAAGATCCAGATGCCCCAGAATTTGGAGGAGGTTAAGGAAAAAGCAAAAGGGGAGGAAGGTCAGCCGGTACAAAGCAGCAACAGTCCTCTCCCAGACCAGCAGAAAGAAGGGGAAAATGAGGTGAAGTATCTTCTGAAGAGTCTTAAGTGTTTTCTTCTTTTTATTTATTCATTAGTAAAAATCCAGAGAGAGTCTAAGGCTCAAGACTTCATTTTTGATTATCAGATTGTAAGTCAAAAGCTGCTATATACAATAGCTTCCTTTTGGCTGGAGTAGGGGTATTTTTCATGTGATATCGCAGGACTTTAGATATTGGGTTATCTCTGTGGAGTCCTAGAGACGGCTTATTTATAAAGTACACGTTGGTAAAATCCGGTGACTTTGCATGTACTTTTTTCCTTGATCAAGAAGTATGAGTGTATTATTAAAAAAAAAAAAAAAAAAAAAAAAAAAAAAGGCTACTTTTGTCTTTGTCTATATGTTGAACATGAACTATTTTAAGAGGAGGCCTTCGGTAATCTTTGTTTTAAATCCCGGGTCCAACTTGTACTCCCTGTAAAGCATGAAGATGAGTCTATTAGGCTCTTTGTGCTGGATCATTGTTTCTCTACTTTGCTACTGGACACATTCAGTGCTTTAGCTCCATTTAGCCTTGGGCTCAAATCCCACAGGTTTCAAAGACTGGTGCAGAGTCCCTCCTGTAGGTTTAGGGGAGGAGTAATGTGTTGCTAAGGTTTAATGTTGCTCTAATAGTTTTCTCTGAAATATTTGTATATTTACGCTTTTTTAAAAATTTTAATTAGACTGAAATTACTGCTGCGATAAAAGCTGCAAGTCCCAGACAAGCCAGTCATTTACAGATGATTCGTAGTTATCAACAGCGTCTTCTACAGCAAAACAGGTACATTTCAGTATAAAATGAAAGCCAAATTTGACATTTTCAAAATAATTCTGAAATGGTTTAATTACGAAAACTGCTCTTTATCTTTGCAATATTTAATGTGTGCTGATTGTTCTGCTTAGGCTGCACAAACAGACTGTTGAAGAAGCTAGAAAGTGTCTGCAGGAGTATCAGAATAAACTGAAACAAAGATACCCAACGATGCCAGTCACACCTCTGAGTTGTACAGAAGCCAAGTCAGTTAGTTTAAAGTTGACCTCAGAACCCATTCTGCAGAAACAAGAAGTGCATCCAGCACAAAACCAGTTGTCTGAACAAGTTCATACCCAAGAGTGTGGCCAGTCACTTCCTGGGAATTCAGAAACGCCCCAGGCCCTGGGAAAACCCTCGTCCCCGAAATATGAAGAGCAAATGCACAGTGTTTGTCCCGGTAGGCGCGTGCGGTTTTTGGAAACATCAAAATGGAATCAAGGAGTGTTTCACTTGCCATCTAGCTCTTCTTCACAGGAACAAGTGGAAATCTCGGACACCTCTAGTATTCAAGGCAGAGATTTGATGCGGGTTCGGACCCCGCCAGGGCTGGCCGTGGATTTACAAGATGACCCTGCTGCAGGAACGCAACCAAAAACCCGTACGCAACACGTTAGATTTGTTTTGCCTGCAGAAAATTCCTCTGAACCTTCAGGAATATTTGAGCAGGATAAGGAGTTGTCATCAGGCAAGACGTCTGACCATCAAATAGAGGCAGAAGCTGTAGAAGAGGCTCCACTTACAGTGCCCCTTTTGTCAGCAACAGAGACACCTGGGGTGGCCCAGGCACCCTCAAGTGATTCTCGGGAGAGCCAGTGGGCACCTGCAGGGAGCGGCATTAAAACAAGCTTTGAACAACCCCCCTCTCTCTTTCAGCCTCTGGCTTCATCTCATGAGCAACTCAAAGCCCAGGAGTTCTTGATATCAAAAAGTGGAGATGCATCTTTGTTAAATTATTCCTGTATATTGAATTTAAGGGACAAGGTTTTGGCTTCCTCAGAGACCATCCAAGCTCAGCAAAAGTATTTGAAAGAACTTCAAGAGCAGCTAGATGCACAAAGAGAAGCTCTTCTTTCTAGACAAAAAATGCAAGAACAGCTACTTATAAAGAAGCAGGATATGCTGAAGGAACAAATGCAGAGACAGCAAGAGGCTTTGAAAGAATTCCTGAACAAGCAAGTATGTGATTTAAAAATGCAAATGCTAGTGGGTGATCAAACTCTACTAACTTGTGAGAGTGATTCCATGGAGTGTCGATACTTGAGTGGCTTGCCAAAATAAAAATCTGAATTTGGGATTCTGATGTGTAATCAGTAGTTCTCTGTTGTGAGACCCCAGAGAGCTGCTTTGTTCAGTTTAACAGAAATACTATAGGAACTTCTCTATGTTTGATCTCAGAACGAACATAATGTTTATAGAAATAGTTGCATTTTTCTGTAATACCATATAAGCAGACATCTTCAGTTTTCTTCAGCTCTAAAAGTGCAGCTTATAGGTAGAACAGCTGTTCTATTAAAAGTCTTCAATATCTCAAATGATGTACTAAGCATTTTGAACAGACCATTAAAATGTTCCATCTTTT
Organism: Nothoprocta pentlandii; assembly: GCA_013398315.1. Lineage (NCBI taxonomy): Eukaryota > Metazoa > Chordata > Aves > Tinamiformes > Tinamidae > Nothoprocta > Nothoprocta pentlandii. The sequence goes on from VZSG01000123.1 coordinate 297,753, forward strand.
TAGATGTGCAAACTAGAAAATTGATTTGGAAAGTATGTTCCATTTATAGCTTTATTTATTTTGGTATTTAATCTTAGCTATTTCTTGTATGTGCTTATTTTAGAGGGCAGGGGAATTTTTTTTTTCTGAGTTGAAGGCTTATTGTGAAGAAGCTCCTTTTTCCCCTCTATTTCTAACTGAAACAATCTTAAACAAAACGTTTTCTGCTTTTGCAGTCTTCAGACAGCTAAAATATCTGTTGTCAGTAATGGAAAACAAAGTGTACTTTTCGAGAGATGTTCCTGTTAAAAACACCTCTTATTCTGATGTAATCCTGCAATGGCCTTCAATACATAACTAAGAGGTATTAGTCAGTTGGGTCCATGGAACTAAATACTTATCTGCCCAAGTGCTTTTGTAAGGTGAGCAAGTCTGTCCAGTACCTGAACTTGCCTCTTAAAGTACTCAGAATTTTCAGTACTCCAGGGAATGCCCCCAAAAGGACTGCTGGTTTAAGAAATGAGTGTTATGTGGAATTTTTATATGCAGTTGCTTTCTTTTAAGGTGAGACAGTTCAGCACAAACGAAGAAGTGACATGGGCAAAGCCCAACGGTCTGACTGACTTCTTTCAAACCTCAGAAAACCACCAGCTAGAGAACTGTGAAACAAGTGAGTTTCATGAAAATTAAATGATTTTTACCTCAGTCCAGCTGGGCACACTGGTAAAGCTGTGTAACTTTTTTCATTGTGATAGCTTTTTTAGTTAAGTGTCTTTTCCATCTCCTCAAATTGTTTCAGTAGATACATTATTGCAGTCTGCTGGGGAAATTTTAATTCACAAAACTTCTATTTTACAGAGGAGCCTGAGAAGCTTGGATGTAAAGGACAGAAATGGAAATCTTCCAAACCACCTCTGGCAAAAGTCAAGCTAGGTCTTAATTTGGAACAGCATGAACTTAGTGTTATACCAGAAGTAGACACACCAAGGAGCTGCAGCATTTCTTTTGCAGGTAAAATATATATTAGAATTTTTGTTTTGAGAAATACAGATTGGAGAACAACAACAAAATCTAATCTTCAGAGTCTATAAGGTGATAGATCATGAAATATTTGATACTGTTGCCTTTACTGTAGCTTTTTTGATCTATATATATTTCAGCAAAATGCGAGCCGTGGTTGCAAGAATCTTATCCTGTCAAGTATATATGCCTAGAAAAAAATCACTGAGAAACAGTCAAAACATTCACTGAAAATGGAATTTGCCATTTTGGCAGTGCTTAACTTTTTTCTCCTCTTGGATAAAATGAGCAGAACCTGTCTTAAGTATTTCTATAAGAGTAAAGATCATGTATTCTGGAACTGATTTTAAAAGGGAATGCACTTATTCATGCCCTGTTTAATTTGAGGATTTAATCAGATACCTGCAAATTTACCTATCAATTGAAAGAAAAGAAAGAAAACATTAAGAGTTGATAGATGGGTATTTAAATGTTTGGAGCACACCTAGAAAGTAAATGTGAAACCTTATAATTAAGGAATTAGTATCAGGGGGCTGAAGAAATACTTTAAAATTGTAACTTTACGTAGCTACTGGCATATTCTAAGTATTTGTGCATACAGTGCTTTGTGTTTCTCTGTGGAACATTGAGTCTAAGATGGATAACAACATAACACTTTTTAAATATACACATTTATTCCTCCCCACTCCATGCATATATTGGGAAGTTCTAGTGTTGTGCCAGGCTTATTTAAACGATAAGCAAAACAACCCAAGTAATTACCAGCCTGTCAGGCTGGCATTGATCTTGAGCAGAATAATGAAACAGCTGATGTGGGACTCTTTCTTAATTAAAGAAGAGTAATTAATGCTAGCCAGCATCATTTTATGCAGAATGATTTTGTCAAACCAATTTGGTGTCTTGATTAGATAAAGTTCCAGTTGGTGGTATTTGATTGAATACGTTTGCACTCATAAGGTATTTGATTTAGTATCACACATTTTTATTTTAAAAAACAAAGTAAATAAAAATCAAAGTATGTAGCAAACTTGAGTTTTTAATGGGCTTATGTGGTGAGAAGGGATTACTGTGACCTGTGGTTGTATAAGTAAGGGAGATATTCAAGGAGAGTCAACAAGAATTTCTATTGCTCCTGAATTTAGGAATGATGCAGCTGCTTCTGAAATGTGATGCTTTAGTGGTGGGAGTGTCCACATTTCAAACAGGACACTGTGAAAAACAGGCATTTTAGAGAGTAATCATGAGAATTACTCAATCAAAAATATACCTTATCAAGAGAATTAGTGGAATCCATTATGTTGAGATATTACAGTCTCCGTAAGTTATTTGGGAAATGAAAATGTGATTATGACTTCTTCCTGGCTAGTCAAGGAATGAAGCTGACCTTTGGTGAAATGGCCAGAAGTTTTGGTGGATTTACTGTTCAGAAAACCTGTCAGTGGGATGGATTTTTTGTTTGTTGATACTTGTGTTTTTTTATTAAGAGTAATTTATTTAAGAATTACTTTTTGAGAAGTCCTAAGAAATCTGAGTCTGAACCACTGCACAACAGCTGTTTCCATTGTTTGAAGAGTTTAACTTTATTAAGAGTATTAACTTTAATAAAGTGGAGCACTGTACAAATTCACCCTGTGTGAATAGTAAGCCCATCTTAATGTATTCACTAAGTGCAAACCACTTCCTTTCTATACCTAAACTCATCATAAATGTGTTAAACTCAGATAAAACAGATTCTGCTCGTGGAGAATCTCTTCCCGTTTCGCCTGTCGGGGAATTGGCCAGTGCCAGCTGCTACAGTCGCGCTCTGCATGGAGATGGCAGGTTCCCTGGGAGCGTAACAAGCTGTGAAGAACAAGCCTCCAGTGGAAGTCTACAGGAAAGTGAACACTCGGGTAGGTTGTTATGAAATGCTGATGTCTGAAAACTTGTATTGTCCAGGTGAGGAAATCCTTCCTCTATTTCTATAGGAAATCCATCTTCTTGATACTGCTTGAAACTCCACTACCTCTTCCCTCAGTCTGAACATTTTAACATTGTGTCATGAGATACCCTTTTTAATTTGATTAAGATGGGAAATTGAAGTCAATCTTCAGTTGCTTCCTTTAACTCTCAGGATCTTTTTGAAATTATCCTTAAGACTTTCTGTAAAAGCTGGAGAAAATGCTTGTATTTTTGCCTGGGTTGTGGAAGCGCTGCCAGACTGGCAGTTACACAGTTCATATAAAACTAACTTGCTGTAGTGTCTTTTATTCCATTAGTGATTTAGGGACAGTAATTTTATATAAAAGGATTAGGAAAATTCATGTGAAAATTAAAGGGGGACAGAATCCTGTACTGAAGATTCAATTGTTCAAGGGGACAAAAAATAATGAAAATACTTCCAGCAGTATCATCATCAAATTTTAAAGTACTTCATGGTCCCTTCTGTAACTTATTTGGTATCTTCAGTAGAAGATGATCTTTAGCATGAATTGAGCTTAAAGTTTTTGAAAAAGGTGAGAGTGCATTTTGAGAGGTAAGGTGTGATTGTATGAACTTCTCTGTACTTTATTCTAACCAAACCACGTTTACAGTTGTGTGTGTTTTTTTTTCCAAGCAAAATAATTGTATCTTAAAGTTTGTTCCCTAATGAAGAAATCCAGTAAGTGCTTTATTCATGTGATCTTGATCATCTTCTTTGAGATGGCTTCTGTGATGGTTTAGATATAGCTTTGCAACACACAAGTTGTACTGCTCTTGTCATTGCAGAACTCCTAGGTTTTCTTTTATCCTATTAAATTGTGCTGTGTATTTTCCAGAATAAGCATTAAGAATTATATGAAAAAGATAAAATCTGCACAGGATTTAAATTGTTGTAAAGAAACTTTGTAAATCTACTTAGATGCTTTATTGATAAAAGTGTTTTCTTGGGTATGTAAGACTTGTCATTGGGCACTAGGCAAAATAGTTTTGGAGCTGTTTTTCCCTCTGAGTATAACAAGAAGAAAAATAATTTCAGGCTTCTTAAATTTAGGGGCAGACTGCAAAGGGAGGGATAGGTCTTAAGGGCTGCTCTGGTGGGATGAGAATGAATCCCTGCCCTTGGTGTTGAGTTGGTGGCAAGTGCTGTGTGACCAGCTTGGCCGCAGAGGACAGAACTGCTGAACTGATGCTGCAGTATCAGCTCTGACAGCACTGATTTGGGTTGCCCTCTTCTGCAGGGCCACTGATGTCTTAAACGAGTTAGGAACTTAAAAAATGAGTTAAAAAATGTCTTAAAAATGAGTTAGGAACTTAACATCTTTCAGATTCTCAGCCCAATTTGGTTAAAATGGGCTAATAGAATATATATTGTTAGTAGGGAAATGCAGAGTAACTCTACAAATGAGGCAGGCCCTTTGACTGCATAATTCTCATTTCCTGAGGAAATCAGTCTGAAAGCAGCGGCTAGATGTGCTGTACAAGGCAGAACTTGGGAAGCAGATGTATATCTCAATAAAGCTTTCCCTCAGAATTCATCTTCCTCTTGCAGTCCCCTTGAGTCCTTTCCAGATGTGATCATCTTCAAGTGCTGCCACCCTACCCAGAGCTATTATGCCATGCCTGGTAGCTTAGCCCGAATTGGGCAAACCCCCCAAAGATTCCATTTGTTTTTCTGAATCCTCAATATTTGTCCATAACTAACTATTGCACCAGAGCAACAGTTATCCATTGTGAACATAGCAGACTAGTGTGGAGTTCATCTGTTGACATAATTCTTCTCTATTTGTATCCCTGCTTGCGTTTGAACTAATCCTTGATTTTCATTATCTTCACTGAGTGATTCGTCGCTGAGGCTTTTATCTTCTGAATTGCACCCAGAAATAATTGCTGCTCTCTTACTGCCATTTCCACTGAATAAATTGCATTCTGGATATTTCGCTGTCAGGTTTTTAATGGTTTGTTTGTCCTTGTGCAGTGGCCAAGAGGCTAAAATATGAAAGTGCCACCTAGAAGTCAAGCTTCTCAAATAAGAATATTGCATTATTATTTTAGAGAGAGGAGGAGGAGAAAAGAAAATCTCTTCAAGTTACCAAATATTAAGTTTTTTAGGGATATTAAAATAAGATGTGCTCATATCTCACAAGTTTATTTTAACTTAGAAATTGCTAATTAATTTGCCTTATAGCATGAAACAACTGCTACTCATCCCTTTATTAATATCAAAGGAACAGTATGTAGTAATAAAAGACATTTGTAATATAGCTCTATGTAGAATTTAAATAGAAAAGAGGATTAGATGCTTTAATCTCTTCTGTATTCTGAAGTTATTACCTGTCACTCTAATGTCCTTTATCTGGCAAACTAAAGCACTTCTTTCAAAAAAAACCTCTCCTGTCTTGATTTAAAGACATCAAAAAACAGAGAAATTATTATTTTATGTGGTAACTTGTGTTCATTTTCTTTATCACGTTTCAAAATAGATGCTCTATTTCCTGCCTCAGTGTGACTGGTGGTCACTTCTAATCATTGCTCCTTGTCAGGACTTTGAGTTTAATAAATGTTCTATCTGTGCTTTCTCCAGTAGAAATATTTAACTGTCGAGAGACGTGACTGCAGTTTTGCTGATGGAATTTTTTTCAAGGCCTCAGTTGTTTTCATGGTTTTCTCCTGCTGTCCCATATTTGGCTCCAAAGAGCAGCAGAGTCTGCCATGTTTCTGCTCCGTTCTTCTGCTCCGCCATGCACACGCAGGGAGCTCTGTCCCTTGTCCCACATGGGTTTTTAGGTGTTTTCTTCAAGGGCCTGAAGAGCTGTGTCAAACACTGGAGCAGAAGAAGGGTTTGCACTCCGGTTGCAGGGAGGGGAGCATGTTTGACAACTTATTTAGCCTCTATTTGGAGTTCTGTCAGTGTTTAAGGTAATAACATATTAATGTTAATCCATATGGATTTATTTTAGATGTTATTTCCATTCATTTCTTGTACTGTCTCCTGGAAGAGTATTAGATGACTGTGGCTATAGAAACCCCCTTTTCTTTAATTTCATGTTTCCTAATTGCTTGAGGTCTGTAGGTATCCCATCAGAAAGATTCTTATCTTGTGCCACCTTACAGAGGAAATACTTCCCGCAAAAGAACTATTTCCTGCTTTATTTGTACTGTAGGAAAAATGGAACATTTACTTTCTTACTGGAAGATGGAGACTGAGGTGGTTTAATGCAAGCTACAAATGGCTGCCAGCAGATCTCAGTGTTTTGTTAATTCCACAGGACAGAGCCTTACAGTGCTTGGAATTTGAAATGTCTCCGCCATCAGCAGCCCCTGTAGAACTGGAAGAAAGCACATTAGCTTCTATTGTTTATCTTCATTTCTACTTGATACTTAATACTGCTTTTCTTGAGAAATATTACCAGTAAGAGTAATACTTTAGAGTTATTTGCTGCAGGAAAATTAATCTTTGCAGCAGGAGTCAGGCTGCAGTGAGATATCTCGGCGTGCCTGATTTTTTCTGGCTTATTTTGTGTGCTTTTCTCCTCCTCTCTATCATGGCAATGCTTACAAAGCCCCTTTCCCTGCTAACCACCCCAACTAAAGAATTATGCCAGCACAACCAAAGCCATAGCTCCTCCTACAAATAATCTGATTTTACTCTGCATTTTGTGCATAAGGCAGTAAAAATTGTCAGAAGGCTGGTTAAGGAGGGTTACTTTACCTGCTAAATCGATGTTCTCCTACTGCTACAGGGGAACAGGAAAAGCTTATGAGTTTTAGGAAGGAAGTGTGAGCCTAAGGCACTGAAGGCAGCAATGCTAGACTGTTATTGCCACCTCGTGTTCACAAAGAAGAAAACAAAAGTTAGCTCTGATCTCCAAGTTGTTTTCTCTTCCTGACTGCTGCTGTTGCCTGTGTGTTCAGCCCGGCCCCAGGGTTCTCGTGCGACTCCGGATTTGTCAATTCTGGCTGCTGAAGTTGGAAACGGAGGCGTGAGCCCTTCTGGAGCATCGTTCCGACGTCACGATATGGTTAGTCCTGTCAAAGTAACCACACAACGTCATCTGCTTGTTATTGCGAATAAATCCATGGTGAAATATGAATATGGTGCACAAAAATGAAAAGTATGCTGTGTATTTGCTGCTGTTAGTTACATGTATGAGAATGGGATCTTATATTTCCAGAAGGTTCCAGGAGATGTATAAAGCTACTTGAATCATGGGATAATTCAGGCTGGATGGAAATTGGGGAGGTTTCTAGTTCAAGCAGGGTCGGCTCTAAGAGCAAACCAGGTTATTCTGGGCCTTAGTCACTTTTGAGGCCAGAGGTTGCCTAACCTCTCTGCACAGCATGGTGGAAGGGTCCTGCTGGTGGAAGGGGTGCTGCTTACGCAGGCAGGACGTCTGCTCTTTCCATTTGTGTTCACTGTCTCTCCTCTTCCTGCCACGCAGCACTGAAGTGCCTGGCTCCATCTTCTCAGTTAGCTTGTGGGCTGCTGCTAGGCCTGTTCCTCCCGGCCATCTCATCAGGCTCAACAGGCCCAGCTCCACTAAGGTCCTCTTCTGCAGGGCTCTTTGCCAGGCATTGTCCCCAGGCTGGACTGTTTTAGAATATTCCTTCTTCCCTGGTGCAGGACTTTGTATTTGGCCTTGCAGAATTTATGTTGTCCCTTCTCCCAGCTGAGGTCCCTCTGGGTCCCTGCTGTGCCCACAAACCTCTCAGCTGCTCTGAAACGTTTTCAGAGGACGTTTTTTCCCTTCTCCCCAACTTGGTGGCATCTGCAAACATGAGAGTAGATTCTGTCACCTCCTGCAGGTCGTGCATGTCCAACCATGTTAAACAGGACAGGGCTCTAGGTAGACCCTGTGGTGCTCTTGCATCATCTGCAGATCCAGTCACTTTATCAGTAGATGCCAGTAGTGTTTACCAAGTCATGTGTTTATGCTTATATAAAAAGCCTGGGCTTCTTAGATTACTTGTCCCTTTTCTTACTCTTTCTTAATTTTTTTATTTTCTAATTAAAGAATTTGAGAAAGGTGTGCACATTTTTCATCCCTGTAAACTTGCAAGTATAAGAACCCCCATTCCATGCTTTCTAGAGCTTACCCATGAAATTAAGGAAAATAGAATTTTTAGGGCATTTTCTGGATACTTCTAGTCATAAAGTGAAATTCAGACAAGTTTAACTCTGTCTCCTGAATGCAAAAGGCATCTTGCAAATACTTGTGAAATTCTGGGAGCTTTCAGGTGTTGCAGCTATATCCCTCTGAGATCCACAATTCTGCTGAGTGGGTCTGTGATGAGAAATAGCCAAATCTGAGCACCAGAAGATAAACTGATCTTCCGGGTGCTGTGATTTGTACACCGTTCTGAGAAGCTTAAGAGGAGTTTGTGGATGTGGGGGTGTGTGTGGGCAGGTGGGTGTTGGGTGGAGGGAGGGAGGCAGGGAGGGAGGGAGAGGCCTGAGTGTGGATGTGAATGTTTGTGCTGAGCAAGGATGATCTGTGCTGTTGCCTGACTTAAAATGAAGGCTTCTACACTTGAACTGAGCTCAGAATAAAATGTGTGTGTTTTAAGCTTGAACCATAGACAGCTCAATATATGATACTATATATTATTTATACTATTCCTATATGTTCTTTCCTCCCTAGGGAATACTTTCTAAAGTACTATCCACAAGCTTCAGTTCAGAGGCTTTCATGGAAGGGGGACCTTGTGATTCATCTTCAACAATTTCCACTGGAAGCTTTTTAACTAGTGAAATATTGGATGCAGGCCCTGTTGACACTGGTAAATTCCTTTTCTCTTTTTCAAAATGGAAAACTCTACATCCTTTACCTTACTTTATAGGAGAATGGATCTAACTCACTGAACCTAAGTCCTTCTCAAAGACTGGTATGAAACTTTAGTTAAGGATAAGATGCCCTGCAGAATAGAGTGCAATTGGATTACAGGCTCTCTGTGCTTGTGGTTTTTGATTTGCATAATGATTTTACCTAAGAACCTATTGACTTTGGCAAAGGACATTTTGAGACTTAATCAGCAGCTGTAAAACTAACCCAAGAAGATGCTGATAGAAGTTTTCTGATGCATATAGAGTGTATGTTGTTGCACAGCTGAAATTCTTGTGTTGCTGCTAAGAGTATCATTCTGATATATCAGCTTAAGTGTCATTAAAGCAAGTAAAACTTCTAACTTGTTTTTGAAAATAATGCCACTTTAATGCCTCATTGGCATCAATCATTTTCTGCCAAATATGTTCCTGTCCCTTTTTTACTTTTAGCCCATCTCTTGGCCTTAAGCTGTTTTCTTATATAATAAGAATACATTTCACAGAGTACTATATAATTAGATATTACCAACTTAGGTTTATGGAAATTCCTGGTAAGATTTGTAGGAGAAATGATAGGCAAGAGTTAAAGAAACAAAGGCCTAAAGCTGCTAAGAATATTTTGGGATAGGACTTGGTGTCTTCTCAGATGAGTTTATACAAGTGAATACAAAACTGTCAATTCCTGACTTTTTATTTCAGGATTATCTTCCTGTAGCACAGAAGATCAGATGTTGGGGGAAACAACAAGCCACCCCTGGAACTCGCTGTTGTCTTTTAACATGCAGGGGAGGCGAGAGCTTTTTTCTGCAACATCTGGAGATGCAGAAGCATCATCAGCAGACAATGCTCCTTTCCAAGGTAATTACCATCTAAGAGCATTTCTGTGTGTTGTGCTCTCATACAGAATGAGATGAATTAATCAGCATTATTTGCTAACATCAGTTATTTATGTTCAGCTTATGTTTTATATTATAGCCAGTGAGGTTTTCTTTCTGGTTCTCCGTGCTTATCACTTGTATATCCACAAATTCTCTCTAATCATGAAAACATTATACAGACATTAATAGTGTTTTATTATTCAAATAGGGTCACATAATTTTTGAAACACTGACAGACTACTGTGAGTTCTGGCCCATATAGGAAGAAGTTGGTGGTGATTCGTGACACTTTCAGCTATCGTATATTTGAATACATTATCTTGATTTGAAGCACTTTCTCTTGGAATGTTTTAAAATCTGTAAACATAGAATTGTAGAATAATCTAGATCAGAAAGATACAAAACTACTGGTTTTGTAGTTCAGATGATCCTGCCCCTTGGAGTAGAGCCAACTTAGAAGGTTGGCTAAGTCATGTTATTAAGTCTGGCCCAGGCATGTTGTGATTATCCCAAGGATAGAGATTCCACACATTCCGGGGCAACCTGCTTAACCAGCTGCAAGACTAATTTTTTTTCTTTATATCTAACAACTGTGCTTCAGCTTCTGTTCAGTGTCTTATTCTTTCCCTGAGCATGTTGAAGAATCTGGCTGTGTCTTCCCCTAACTGTCTGTTCAGATGTTGTGGACAACTGTGTGATTTCTGGGCCTCCCGCCACCCCAAGGAAGCCTTTTCTTAACACTGAGTGAAGCTGCTTTAGCCTCTTGAATCCCTTTAACCATCTGTTGCCTTTCACTGAGGTCCAGGTCTGGCTTGTGATGGGAAGCAAGGAACTGGGCCATGATACTCCAGATGCAGCCCCTGAAAAGACTGCCTCTGAACCTCAGCTGTTTATCCAAGAACTGAATCAGGTTCTTTGTGGCTCTTCAGACTTGCATTGTATCAGAGTGAAAGTATTAAATGTAATCTCATTCTGTTTTCTTTTATTTTTTATTTTTGCAACATTATTTGTATACTTACAAAATTCTCTTTACTGTATTGATTACATCTAGAGGCCATGTGTGAGATCTCAATTTAGTAAAAAAAACTCTTTTCTTTGTCATAGTTCCAGCAGCGGAATTTGATTTTCCTGCAATGGAGAGACCTGTTGCTAACTTCCTTCACCAGCACTTCCAGCCTCTGGAGCCGAATCTTGATTTGGATCTCTCACCTCCCCTTCCACAATACAACATTTCAGGAGACAGCAGGGAACTTAGCAAGGTACTGCAAGAAAACTGTGCTGGAGGAAATACTTGGACTTAATACTTACACAAGATTTAAATATGTAATCTCTGCTGTACTCTATTCAGAATAAGCACAATAGATACATGTAGAACTGGTAGCACTTTTGCTGTTTGTAGCTGAAATGTCATCCAAAGAGCATATTGACGTTATTTTTTGCCCTTCATTTTCCTGAGGAAAAAATTTATCTCAATTAAGACTCTTTTGATGTTAGGCTTCAAGATTTTCAAGAAAAAGTGAGAACACAGCTGCGTGTGTAGAAGGCAGAGGCTCCAGCTGCAACATACACAGAAGCAGTTTCCTTTCTCGTGTAGGAACAAGCAAGTCGGCCCACACTGCATCAGAGCGAGAGCCCGCGGCAGAGAGTGTCACCCTGGGTATGTGTCACCCTGGGCATGTGCAGTGCAGCTACATCAATATTTCAGTATCAAACCTTTTCTGCTACCTGGGGTTTGGGTGCTGTGTTGGCACTGGGAGCTTCTCACTTTCACCCTTATGCTGAAGTGTCTTAGGGCTGCTTTGTCCACCTACACACTTCCTTCCCCAGCACTTTTAATGGGTTATCTTGTAAATTTGTCAAGTTTTTTATTTATACAAGTTAGGACTATTATAAAAGCAGATTTTCACCCAAGCTACTCCAGTGCATGTTTTTTTTATTATTTACTGTGTGCAGTAATTGTAGTGTTAGTAAAGTGCCAGGAGTTAAATTTGCTCAGGTACTTCTCCAGCTCTGTGGTCATGTGTGTTCCTCATTATTTTAAGCTTGAAGAAGTTGAGAGGAACCCATAAATTGAGTCAATAATTGAAGCATGTACGTTAGACTATGTCTGTTATCTTCTCATTCATTTTCTTTTGTACATGGCATTCCTCAAGAATTCCTTTTCTACTCTTTAGTTGCACCAGTAGTAATGATGTGCTGTTTGCTGAGACATCTGTTTTGAATGAATGTGGAAAAATTGCTTCATCCGCAAAATAGTGATGAGGAAGACATGAAGTTTTAGATGATAATTTGATTCAGTAGCTTAAAAATTAATGATTCTATAGCAGCTGGGAAAAGTTACCTGCAGCTCATAGAGGAGAAAGGTGTTTTTATATGTTGTGTAGTTGAATTAAATTTAAGTTATCTCGGTCTTCCATCTATACTAAAGGAGGAATCAGTTTGTAATTTCAAATGCAGTTAGAGGTAACCTGAATATTTTAAAGTCTTATTTACCAAGATCCAGGTGTTTTGGTATTGTAAAGTCCTCTACTAAAAGGCTGATCAAGCATCAGGAAATGCAACAATATATATATTGATCATATAAAAATTCCTAGTTAATTATCTTGTTTATTTGTGTGGATGTGCATATAACTTCTGTAAAAATGCCCAAAAGGGCTTATACCATGAGACCTCCTGTGGTCACAGTAAAGAGGATTTAGGAAGTTCTTTCCAGCTGGAGGATGGCATTCACAAGTCGCTCATAAAAAGTCAGTGTGCTTTAAATGTCATTACAGTATCTCATCCTCAGATGAGTTTCTCATCTCTTAATTGCTTTGGGAATACAAAATACTTGTATTAAAAAATTAAGAAATGAAATTACTTCTAGTTGTCATTTTGAGCAAGGATATTTAGTGCTGTCATCTGGAGAATTTTCTAGTGATGGCTGATATTGCAGTGCAGTCTCTTCCCTCCCAGTTTGCTGTCCCTTTAGCTTTTAATGCTTTAATTTGTTAGGTGACAATTCCTTATCCTTTGTATATGTGTATATGTGAAACTAGATGTCTTGTATGTGTGTCAAAGAAAGTAAAAATGCCTTTAAAGGAGACCCTTAAAGAATTATTTTGTATACAGTTGTGTTTAGGAAAAAGCCCAACAGCAGCGTGAGGCTGCAGGCCATGTAACAAATCATGCAAACTGCTTGTCAAAGGAGTTATGACTTATGTGAAGGAAATATATGTATTAAAAAATGTGGGTTTTTTTGCTTGACAGATGCTGTGGCGTTGAAATGTATCCCCAGTAATTAAAATATGAATATTTTTCCCCCATTCTCAGCCTTCTGGAAAATTCTTGATTTGTATATGTAGATTGTAAGGGAAGGATGAGAGTGAGTTACTGTAACCTTGGGAAGAGGAACCCAGCCAGGGTTGGGTTTCTTCTGCTGGGATGTGTTTCTGCATAAGTTAGGGTGATTTTTTTCCCCCTATTTTTAGATATTTTGTTGGACACCTAAAAGGGTCTCAAAGAGCTTCTGCTTACAAAGTGTATATTGGTACAAATTCACTGTCTTTCAATATAGTTATGCCAGCAGGATGAGAAAACCTGGTCCTAGTGCTTCCTTAGGAAGCAACAAAAACGCTTTTTCTTGAAGTTTCTACCTACTCAGAGTGAAAAAATCAATGCAGGGAATATCAACATTAGTGAGATTGCTTGAACAAGATATTTTAAACAGAACAGGCTCTTTTAGCAAAATGTTACTTCCTATTTAATAGATTTCTTTCTATACCTTACTGAAAAGTCTGGTTATGCAGGGTTCTTTTAAGCTTAAATTCTGTTGTATTAAGTTAGTTTTGACTTAATATTTTTGAAACAGGATCTGAGGAATCTTTCCATCCACTGCAGCTGGAAGGCACTGAGAGCGATGGCTGTCATGGCACTGAGGAGCAAAATTCCAGGATTATAAACCAGGAGGCTGAGACCTGGGATTCACCTGCCAGGCAATACGAAGAACTGGCAAGAAACATAGAATCCCTTAACCTACAGTGTGCAGTGGAAGAACTGCGAAAGGAAAGTCCAAATTCCCTGCAAGAACAAAGTTCATTTTATCAAGAGCAAAGATCATTTTATCAGCTAAACACCACACCGGCTGCAATGGATAAAACTCTTCCTGAGCACTTTATAAAAGAGGATGCAGCATTTGAAAAAGGGACTTTGTGTTCTGGAAAAACACCTGCTGAGGTGGCTTTTGAGGAGTATGTGAAACTTGCTGAAAAATCAGTTCATGGAAATGAAGGAAATAAAGCCATGGAAGTGGCTTCCCAGTGGAATACCAATACGAAGAAGAGGGCTCAAGGCTCTCCAGAAACACAGAAATCCTCCAGGCATCCGGTTGCACCTAACTTGGACACCTCAGACATCAGTTTACAGGCTGGCATACAACAAAATGGTTCCTTTCTGGAGAGATATAAAAAAAGCTCTAATGCTGTTCTTAGAGGCTCTGGTCGTGTTCCAGTGTGGGTGAGTAAAGCTGGGATTTCTAAATCCCAGTTTTATGGGTATGGGATGATGGATAATTTATGCCGAGCTTTAACTTTATACCAAGCTATTTTAGACCTCCAGTATCTGAAGACTTTGCAAGCCTTTAATGGACAGTTTTAGTCTGAGACTTGTGTGTTGCCTGGAATTCTGCCCTCCTCCTTAGCCCTTCAGGTCGTAACATTAAACTAACAGCCACGAAAGAAGACAGGGGATTTACTGTGACCGCTGCATGAGCTCCAGCATCTCCAGTCCAGCTCCCTCTGTTAACATCAGTGGCATTAACGTTAATGTTAGCATCTGTTAGCATTTACATGGCAGAACCACTCAACAATGTTTGTCTCCAGTTCAGAAGCCTGAAGGAAAGAAAACTATTTCAGGAAAGGATAAACAAGTTTAAGAGAATACACTTTTTTTCATATTTAAAAAAAAAAAAAAAAAAGTTTACCCTGCAACTAGATTTCCTCAGTTAAATCTGAGGCTAGACAGAGGGAGGTGAGTTGTGTGTGTAGTTTTGGGTTTGTTTTGTACCTTTTTTTGCATTGATGTTTAAAATGGGTTAGTTTGGATGGTGTGTGATTGATTGCTTATATGTTGGTGCTGTCCTGTGTCATTTATTCCCCAGGAGACTGAGTCAGGCCGGGGCATCATGGAAGAGCCTGAGCTCACGCTGACGAGCTCCAATGACATCAGCATTGCAGAATCAGATACTGAACACACGAGCCAAGAGAAAGCTCAAGATGGCAAAATCAGCAACCCAGCATGTGCAGACCAGTCTGAATTCAGTAAATTTCCTGAGGTGCGTTTTGATTATCTAGTATAATTCTGGTTTTGCATTGATGCTTAAGAGGAATGAGGAGAGGCCCAGTTTAGCAGTTGATAACAGTGTATTGTGAAGTGAGGAATGTTGGAGCTGCCCTAGGTTGGGAAGTGCTGCTCTGTCCTGTTCTGATGCCGTTTTGCAGACAGATCTGCTGCAGTATCACTGCTACCTTGTGTCACCACAGGTGGGGGCTGGGTGGGCTTCTCAGGAGAAGCAGAACCAGCTCGCAGATGTGTCCAAGACTAAACTAACCCCTTAGCTGAAGAGCTGAGGGAGTGGAGAAGGTGGGACAGAACAAAGCTGCAAAGTAGATGGGAATAACAGCCCCCTGACTAGAGCTGAACTGACCCACACGGGGTTTGTGTCAGACCCACACCAGTGGAGCATCGCTGCCATCTCACTCCCTTGTGGGGGGTTTTAAGCATTTTCAACCATTTTTATTTATTTTTTGAAACAGGAGAGGGAATTTTTACCATTGTCTCCAGATACAGATTATTCAGTTCTCAAAAGGCCAGAAGGATCTTTCTGTGCCCAGAGTCCTGACGAAGGTGAGTTTCCATCACATCAGCCTGCAGGTAATTACCTGCAGTACAACAAAGTACAACCTAAACAGAATGACCTTGAGATAGATAAGGTCCTAAGTACATAACTTAGAAATTGTAAATACAATAGATAAACCTGTCCTCCCAACCCAGGGTTTTCTCTTGCCTAAGTCCAGGCTGGTAATTGGCTTAGTTTGGACTGTACTGCACCCACATTTAATGTACGTGTTTACTTGTTTCTTGCAAAGTCAGGCTATTTTTCCTTCATTTTCATAACTACATTTTTTTAATATATATTGCATTGTAGCTAGTTAATACTTAATTTGTGGTATTTGGTGTGATTTGTCATCACATCCTTAAGCACCTTGATTTTTTTATTCCCTCTTAGTCACTAAGCTCTGTACCTAAGAGAAGCCACATTTCTGTTCTGGTAATGATAAGGATCATGTGGAAATACTTTGGTCAAGATGGGCAGCAGTAACAAGGGCAGGAATTGACAAAATGTTCCCCTTGGGGAGGAGGAAGGGAAATCCTCAAGTCTTTTGTGTATTTTCAGGGATTAATATGCTTTTCATGTAGTATTACAGTGTTTGTCTTGGCAGTGCTGTTTACAGTTACACCAATTTGGAAACTGAATTGTTACTTTATTTTTTTCCAAAATTCCTAGTTATTTATAATACCATTCTCAATATAATTTATAAAAACAGTGAAGCTTAGTGTTTTAGAAGAAACAGACTGCAGTCTGTGGTTGGAAGTGGTAGTGCTCTTCACTGGACACTTTTTCTTTCTCAGCGATGCCACTGCAGTTTCCTTCTGTGCCAGGAACTTTGCAAGAATCTTTTTTGAAAAGAAAGAAAGATTTCATCCAGAAATCTCAGAGGAGAGTAGAAGAAATAAAAAGTAAAGAGAGAAAAAATGGAACAGTCGAAGCTGAACAGTTGCAGAGGAGAAAGACTGCGATGTTAAGCAGACCAAAGGCAGCCTCTCCCACCTCTGGTAGGTTTATCTGGGGACAAGACAGAGCTTTAAGGGTCCTCTTTGCTGCTCTTCTCTAGCAAAGAGTAGATTTCACACTTGTTGCATCTTTGCTTTTGCAGATTAAGATGTTGGATAAAGTTTTTCAAGAGTATGGGGAGCTTCCTCCTCACTGCCTGTGTAAATGCTCATATCCCTTCTCATTTTTACAATCTGTCCACATGATTACAGCCCTATGTCTCTGTGCAAATAGTTGTTATCAAACAAAAACCCTGGTAAGTGAATTAGAGCTGCCCTCCTCCAGTGTCTGATGTGCTGGAAGTCTGTTATTGAGGAGCGTGGCTTGCTGTGGTTCAGACCAGGAGCAAAAATGAAGATTATTTTTAACAGAAGACTCTCTATTGGGTCTGTTCTGCTCCCTATTTCTTTTTTATAGTGCTGTCTTAAAACAACAAAATTACTACTTACATTTGAATCCTTTAATGATTTTGAGTTTTGTTACAGTGAAAAAAAAACTAGACTGTTACAGTTATACTACTGGTCAGTCCTGGTGTTAACTTTGTTAACAAGTAAAGCTTTACTGAAGAAACAATCCAGTTTTCTACAAATAAATGTATGTGTGTGTGTGTGTGTGTGTGTGTGTGTGTGTGTGTATATGTATATTTTAAATGGTGCTTTGGTTTTCTTTTTCCTTTTAAAAAGAAAAGGGTGCAGCTACCACTCGGTTGAAGAAAGTAGGAGAAGTTCAAGTGTCTTCCCCAGCAGCCCGGAAGGCTGCAGCAGTTGAAATGTCCCAGCGAACTTCCAGGTATCCTGACACAAGCGGGGGGAATTGCGGCAAAAAAAGCACTGGTGGCTTCTGAGGCCTGCTGGCCTCGATCCCACTTCATTGTTATCCACCTGGACTGCAGCAGCTGCTCTAAGCTCTGCCTCTTGTTTCTTGAAGTTGGTGTAAATTTGAAGAGAAGTTTGTAATTCCCTTCAGTTACTGCAGGGTTACAGCTCATTATTGTTAATGCAAAACACACTGTAACACATCCCTGATGGGGGGTTAGATATAAACAGCTGGAAGGAAAGCTGAAAAGATTCTGGCTTACTGGAGAGTGGAGTCAAAAACACCGTTCTCATTTTCAGCAACTAAGACTATATAAATGCCTAAGATGTTAACTTTTGTTTCTTCTGCCATTTTATTTTTTTTCCTCCTTTGACAGACTTTATAATCAACTGACAGAAGTGAAAATCAGAAAGGAGGAAAGAACAAGGCAGGAAACGTATGCTAAAAACAGAGAAAAGGCTAAAGAGTTTCAAAAGGTAAGAGCTGTTACCAGCTCCTGTCTCATGCTTTCACTGAACCTTTTACCAGGGCAGGCTGCAGCACAACCTGAGACAGACACAGGCCACTGTGGCTGAAATGGAGACAAGGGACCCAGTTTCACAGCTTGGCCTATGTCTTGCCAGACAACTTCATGCAGCTTTTGTGTTCCTAAGTGAAGCTCTTTTGTATTAGAAAGTACAACCATGGTGTTAACTCCTTGGCCTGCCCTTTTCTCTAAGGGCCTTTTTTTTCAAGCTTTTTCTGGTAAGGGACATGGGCTAAGCAAAAATTCTGTTTAAAACACCACCTATTTCAACACACATAGAGAAAGATCTACTTAGCCGAAGAACTGAGACACAAACTTTTTTTTATTAAGGTTTTTAATAATGTTTACTCGCTGAATTTTCAAGGTAGGGCAGTTTTCCTTCCTTGGCTAATGTTTCTTGGTCCGTATCATACTTAAGGCTGCAAAGATCCTGCCTGGCTTTGCAGAATTGCATTAGGTGAAGGTTTCAGCAAGAGGAAAGCACATGTTAACTCTTGCATTTCCCAGCCTGGTCTAGTACTGGGCAACTTCCAAGGAATAAAATGCTGAAAAAGCCTGAGCCTGCTGCTCCAGGCCTAACTCCTACTGCTGCCTTCAGCAGATTTTTTTTTTTTCTTGCTCCAACAGCTTCCCTACCACCCACATACTGATTTAACTACTTCCTCCCTTGCTCCTGTGTCAACTGCCTGGAGCAGGGGCAGTTACTTAACCCCTTTACCACATTGCCTGAACTTGTATCATTCATCTGAATGAGTGAGGAAGAGGGGGCTGGCTTCTTTTCAGTGGTGGCCAGTGATAGGACTAGAGGAAACGGCCACAAGCTGAGGCACCGAAAGATCCTCAGGAGCTTAAAGAAACACTTCTTGACAGTGAGGGCGACAGAGCCCTGGAACAGGCTGCCCAGGGAGTCTCCTTATTTGTGGAGTCTCCTTCTTTGGAGATCTCTAAAACCCACTTGGACGCAGCCCTGTGCCCTGTGCTACCCTGTGTGAGCAGGGGGGTTGGACTAGATGACCTCTGAGGTCCCTTCCAACCTTAAGCATTCTGTGATTCTATGAATATCAAGAAGAGCATTTGGAACTGTGTCCCTCCCCTTTTATTCTACTGTTAGCTTGCTGGGCTACTCTCTATGTCGTCTTTTTTTTTTACAGAAAACACTGGAAAAACTACGAGCCAGGAAAAAACCTTTGAAATGACCTTGACTGACATAACTGAGACCCAAAAAAATTACTTCAGTTGTACACTCCTAAGATTGCACTCAAAGAGCTTCCATGAAGCCATGTGATTATGTGATTATGAAAGGGGTGGGAAAGTTGAGCTGTCTGGAAATCAGAAGTAAACAATCACTGAGGTAACCAAGATGTTTTATTGACAAATCACTACAGCCACTGACAGCAGCAACGGCTGCTTTAAAGGGTGCCTTCAATTAGGAAAATGAAGACATTGGAAAGCCTTTTCAGAGGTGTTTTAAAGGCAGTTCAGATGAATTTTTATAAGAGGTGTATGTACATTTTTTTTAAATAAAGGTTTTGTGATAAAACTCCACCCTGGTTGCCTAATAAATACAGTAGTGCAAATGGTATTTAACAAGTGGTAATTAATGATGTTGCTGCAGCTGAAAGGTGCATCTAAAGCAGCTGACAGTTAAGGAAACTGGTTTCTGGAAAAAAGGTTCCGCTCCTTGAGCACTGTTAATGTTTTGCCCTTCCACAGTTGCTGCTTTAGAGCTGATGTATTTCCAAGTGCCAGTTCCTCTGGTCATGTTTCCTTAGCCCCAAGTAACTTTAACTGCAGGATCATTAGGGTGCAGTAGGAAAATTCAAAACTCAGCTGCTGCAGTCACAAGTGCTGCCCAGAGAGGTTGTGGAGTCTCCTTCTCTGGAGATCTTCCAAACCTGCTTGGATGCAGCCCTGTGCCATGTGGTTGAGGTGACCCTGCGTGTACAGGGGCGTTGGACTACATGACCGCTGCAGGCCCCTTCCTATGATTCTAATTAGAGAAGGAAGCAGAGGAAACTGTCGATAAATAACCCACATGTGGTCAAACCTCACACTGCCCTTTAGTTTTAGCTCTTCTGCAACACCAAGCCAGGCAACTACCTTTAAGTAGTCCCAGAAGGCAGGAATCCAGGAGGACAAGATGGACTGAACTTAAAATATTCTGCCTGGCCTGGGTGCTTTCATCCTCATTCCCAAATCCACTGCTTCAATTGATAGAGCAGTAAAAATAAAAATCTGTAATGACTTCTTTAAATTACTGCAATAAGATTTCATAAATATAAACATGTCCTTTCTGTAACTGATTTAGAAGAGCTCTCTTGTTCTTCCTCAGCCTTGCAGCAGGACCTAAGGGATGAAACACATTAGCATTACTTTTACTACAGAAAAAAATCTTAATTCACTTTTACTACAGAAAAAAATCTTAATTCAACTGTCATCTTCATATTACAGTCTCAAGTCTTGTTCATGGTTTCTAATAGTCCAAAGTGACTTAATTTCAAAGCTGGGTGTTGATACAAAAAAACATTCAGGGAATATAAACATTACCACTAGCAGCTCTGATCACTCTCAGTTCCCTTCCCTACTACCATGCAGTTCCTACAGCCTTCCAAAACTGCTCTTCTCTTTCCCTCCCGTCCTTCTGGATGCAGAAATCCATTGGGTTCAACCGGAAACCAAGCAGCCTCTTCCTGCAAAAGCAGGTGCCACATGGGGTGGGCCCCAGTGGACTTGTCTCCTCAGCAATAGACCACAGCACACACCGAGTGTCCAAGGCATCCTGCAGAGGATTTCTCACTATCAGGTCACTGCGTTAAGAGCTGCTGGTTCTTCAGCCACACAAACCCTCTTTGAGGTGACCTGGTTCTTTCAAACCCCAGTTTTGCTAAGCGCTGCTCTTACCTTCAGGCTCACTCTGGCTGCACTGATGTGTTGCTTCCAGCCCCCCTGACATGGCCAGTGACTCAACAACACACTATGGATTAAAAAAGTCAGATGTGGTTATGTGGAAATGAGATGCTGAACAAGTCCAAGGTGGGTGCAAAGCAAGGGGCCTTTTCTGCTTTCTGCCTTCCTGCCTTTGAGGAGTCCTGACTTCCAAAGTAACCCCAGAAGCTGCTCTTGAGGGAATTACAGCCCAAGGCTCCCATGAGGAGGTCTCAAAGTTGCTGGCAGAGCAAGGGGGCCCTGTCTCCCATCTCTGCCATTAAAGCTTTATTCCCAGCAGACCCAGTGCCACACACTGTGGCAAGTCAGGAGTCTGGTGGCCTTACTTTGTGGTCATGTCCACAGCTTACCAGAAACAGAGCCATCCTAGCAGCCTTGGTAATGACCAGCTACTCTTAGCAGCTTAATCTGGAACTCATCAACCCTCAGTATTTAGTTTCCTGTCTTTTCTCATTAAGGACTGTCAATCAGGCCAATTCACTTACACCAAGCTGGGCACAAACCAGCCTGAAATCTGTCAGGAGCTCCCAGGACAAAACAGTTCCTTACAGCACATATCAGCCTTTGCCTCAGATACCAGTGACACAGACCACGTGGATGCCACCGAGCCCTGCAGCCAAGTGCAGAGCCAGCAGAACTTCATGTGCGAGAGAAACCTGCCCCGCTCTGAGGGAGCGCTGCCCGCAGGCTCTGCAGCTCAGCGCCTCTTTCTGCACTTCCCTAGAACTGAAGCTTCAGTGTCACTCCCAAGTTGGGTCCAAGTGTTAACTCAAAGTCGTAATGAAACCTTCTGAACTGCCAGGCGATTCAGCTCTTACCTGCCTAAGAAGTGATCTCCCTCCTCCTCCAGGCAATCCTCCCAACCAGGCAGAGCTCAGCTGCTGCAGCATCCTCAAGTACCTGCTGGGAAAAGAAGTGTGACCACACGCGAGCCAGGGCCCCGTGCCAGTGCCCAGCGCCTCGTGCCAGTGCCCAGTGCCAGTGCCCAGCGCCCAGCGCCAGCGCCCAGCGCTCACACCTCCTCCAGGCAGCAGAGGGCCAAACATCCCCCAGCTCTGAGGGGGACCACAAATGTTTCAGCAGAAATACCAGGTTTCTCACACACAGCAGAATGAAAACCAACGATGCCAGATGCTGAACTACTGTAGCACTGTTTTTTGAACATCCCACCAGGAGATCACTGCTGGGTGCAGATACCATACAGTGCAACAGCTGCCTCAGTTTGTGAAATAAAAGTGTCCAATTTCAGCTCATTACATCACCAGGTGCCTAAGTGTTACATGCAGGAGGTAATTCCAAAACATCTGGTTGATTATTACAAAAACTGTCATGCAGCTAAGAAGGAAAAGCATCTACTATAACTTCACCTCTGAGGAACAGATTCAGAAAGCATTAGTTCTTGTGTATCTCCCTGCAATTCCTTCTCCTGTAACATTTGTTTTACTTTGTATTCTATTGCAAAATACCCACTAGTTTTAAATGTCTGGCAATAAATTGGCTGAGTTGTTTAGGAATTACAAGCTTGGAAATTCAAAACTAACATTGTGTTGCTTAGTATGAAACTAAGTATGCACTTGACACAGAACAAAAATGCAGAGAATTATTTAGTTACTTTAGTTTCAGACAGACACCACAGAGCTGCGCTTTAACTGGTAGCTGCTTAAGCAAGTAACAGTAGAAACTCCTTTCTTTAGGATTAAAAGGGAAGGGCCTGTTCTGACTGATCCAAAAAAAGTAACAGTAACTAGAAAGTCTTTAGAAGCGAAGTTTCTTCACACAGGTCTGGCTTCCGTTGGAGCCAAACAGTTCAACAACACGCAAGCTGCGTTTGAAATCCCAGATCTCACACACACCATTTCTTGACTCTTACCAAGCTTTTCCATTTGCATCTATTTCTCACAGCAAAAGCAGTCAGTACCTAAATGAGAACACAGGCTTTAATTTACACCCTAGGGCTGGAAATAAGACTTGTCTTGGAGTTCTTATCCCACAGAGCCAACGAGCAGCTCAATGGACAAAGCGGAACCCCAAGTTTATTCTGTGAGGCGTTTCCAACGACACGAACCTATGGAAGAGATCCCATCGGGATAGACCTCAGTTTTTCCAGTACTGTAATTCAATACCACAAATAAAAACCAAGCACACTGACTAGTTGTGTTGCTTCAAGGTACTCAGGATACAAGTAAATTTAAAAAAGTATTTGGGGGAAGGATAGATAAGACACTAGCATCACCAGCACTCGGGAAAAGTGATCAGTACTTGGAAGAGATGAAGCAGGAGCGACGCACACCCAGACACACCCTGCGCACGTGCACTAGAAGGGGTATGAGATGCATAAAACCCACAAGTGGTAGCAACATTTTTAGTGTGAAATGCTAGTGCTACTTGAAATGCCAAAAAGGGAATAAACCAAGCAGACGCATTGGAATTGCAATTTTAATTAATGAAATTCTTAAAGAAATTTTCCTTGGAAAAAGGGAATAAATCAAGTTTCACTCAAACAGAACCCCCCCCCCCCCAACACACACACACACCCAATCAGGAAGAGATAGGTCTAAGTTTTACCTACTAACCTAGTAGGGGCTTCATAAGTCTGTCAAATGGCTTCTTTATTTCTTCCCATGTTGTTCTTTAAACCTGGTACCATCTACAGAAAAGCCACATCATTGCAGAGTTAAGATGTATGCATATATAAAACAATCCACAGCATTGCTAGAAATAGCTAAAAACCTTCCCTGATGACCAATCTCCCTGGAATTGCATCTACTTGTAAGGCCCAGGTATTCACTATCCTGCTCAACTCATCAGCTCTCAATTAAAGTCCCTTAAAAAAGAAAAAAAAACAACAATTGAATCGCACAAAATTGTATCTTTTCTGTTCACTGACAAAGCACAGCCTATGAAATATTCACTTCACCCTGGATGCCCACAATGAAGGGCAATGAAAAGGACACTGCTTTCAGGTTTGTTCAGAAAGGCTGGTCTCATTCACTGTCTTCAGAGCAGTTGAACATTTTGCCAATCATCACCACAACACAGCAATTCCAAATGTGGAAGAAAAGTGGCTAATTGTTTTATTCAGCAACTCTGCCCCCTTCCAGCTGAAAGGGTTAAGATAGCTCAGGCTCAGATACAGATGCTACACACATTAACACCTTGTATACTTACATTAAAGAATGAGTATCTTGTCTACACTCAAATTAAATGCAAAAATAATAAAATGGATTCCAGTTTGGGATACTCCATGGTTATCTTTACCTAACATGCAGCTGAGTACTACAGGAACCAAGCACTGCTCAGAGCAGTGCAGCAACCCTGATTTCAGCAGCTCACTTACCAGAACATGAGGACAGACTCCACATTCAAGTCAGCTGCCTAAAAAGAAGAGAGGAAATTACTGCATCTGAAAATTAATTGTGCATTTCCTCATCATTTTAATAACTTTAGAAAGATTTAGGTATTTTTTTTCTCAATAGGAAGCAGGTAGACAGGTAGGCTGTAGTCAAATTAGGCATCCTAATTGCCAAGAGCTGATGTCTCAACACAGAAATATTTCCTCTGAAGCCAGAGACAGAAACACAGACATTTTACAGGAGACCCCTAAAAGTCAACTAGTGGAATATACAGGAAATATACAAGCGAAGTCATTTTTAACTTGCAAAAATGCACTTTTCTAGCTATCGGTATCCTTTGGCAGACAGCGCAGAGTCCAAAGCCAGCAGAACAACCTCATCTTCATTTCCCAGTAGCTCGTAGCTGTTTCGCTAGGTAATCCTGTTACAGGCCTCATTGTCACCACTGCAACCAGCCTTACAGTGAGGAAAGCACAACCTGTTGCTCCTCTAGCCACGTTGCTCCATCCCAGACACACCACAAGATGTGTCCAGCAGCTGAATAACGAGGCGTAAAATCAACTTCAGAAAGTTTTACAGCACCTGCAAAATTGGTTAGGCTTAGAAATAAACTAACAAAATGCAAAATACTCCACTAGCTGCCTTCTAGTATTTGAGTTTCCAAAGAGCCTTGTTCCATTTGGAAAATGCAACTTAAATCTAAGACTTGAACTCTCAAGTTCCCAACTATTTCCATCCGGTCCAAAATACCTATTTTCTCAATACTGACCTTCAGTATTTCACCATTCCCCATTTCAGACATGCCACAGGAACTGTCCTTTAAGGAGACACATATTTTAGTACACGTTCACCAATTTAACTACTATACTTAATGCATAAAAACAAACGTGAAATTAATCAGTGAAGAAAGTTTAAAATTGTAGTTAAATGGTTAGAATTGGGTAGAAGTATCCAAATAAGAAACTTGTAATCTATTAGTTTTTGTAACCTATTAGTTTAAACAAAAAGCTAAGGCTAAGCAGCACATGAGCACGAATGATGCCAGCTGCTGAGCTGCAGCACTGCTTTTTGCACAGTCCCAGGAAAACACTGCTGGGTGCACATACCAGAAAAGTGGTCTGATCATTTGCTGTAGAAATCTGAAATACTTCCCAAAGCAACCCCAAATTGACATGCTGCAGCTCAGCACAAACACTTCAGAACTTACCTCTTACCACTAACAGGCTCAGGATTTTCCATAAGAGCAGTGAAGTAACAGATTGCACTGGAGAAGGCCACGTAACAGTTGCAAGAACTGAACTAGTTCAAAGCAGCTGCAGGCACCTTGCACGCTCGCTGGGGCAGCGCAGCTGGGCTCACGTGGAGGGGCTGGAAAGGAAGCAGTGCCTCTGGTGTACACATCTGTAGATACAGACCATGCAACTGCTGCCCTAGGTTCACTAGCTGCACATATTCTACTAGCAGCTCAGTCAAATATTGTCCCTTCATATAAGTAACACAACTAATACGGAGAGATCAGCTGTGGGTTGCAAAGAAGGGTTTTTTTCTAAGCACTAGGTTCCAGGTTTTTGTCTACAGTAAGAGACAAAAACTGAACAAGTGCTGAAGATAAAACAAACACCTAAGTTCCCATCTACTACTCCACTATTTTGAAAAAAAAGTTAACAGTATACACAAATCCAAGCTTCTTGGTCTTTGCTACATACTTACCCTGTTAACAACTGTCACCTTCCATTGTCTGTTTTTAGAGGGAAGTATAATTGGGACTAAAGGATAATTGCAGGGAAGAACTCAGTATTAAATATTCTAAGAGCAATTCACACTGTGCCACAAACTTAAGCGTTATTAGTCAATACTCCTACTATAGCAAAGGCCAAAAGAAGATGCCCTGTTTACATCCTTACTTGAACAAATACGTTCCTGGGAGGTACCACACTGCACACCCAGCCTTGGGTGCCTCAGGGCTTTCCATGTCAAAGGTATTTTGGTTTTCCTGTATTTCCTTGTTATTCCTAGAGTAATCCTGTAGTATTGGAGCCCTACATGGTATTTACCAAACCACATCATCACATAGTAGGTGGTTTCACAGCTTTAATGCACATGAATAAAATCGGCTCTCTGAGGGGCCCCTCTGCTCCTGCGTAGGGAGGAAGAACAGACTCAAACAAGCTGGATTTCATGAAGATGGAATTTTACGTTGGAAAGGGACCCAAAGCAGCAGCTGTGGGACACATGCCAGCACAGACAGCAATGCTCAGTTGTCACCGGGAAACCAAGTGCACGGCAGCTCTCAGACTCCTTCACCTGGGAGTGCTCCAGGCCATGTCAGGAACAAATCGGACGTTTTAGCTTGCCCTGCACCATTCACCACCAGGTCAAACCACATTATTTCTGCACAGCTTCTAAACAAAACTCACATTTCACAGGTTTTCAAGAACTCCAAGTTCCACTTCTCTTTCAAACAGAGGTTCTAGTCTTGGTTAGGTTGGTAAAAGCAGGTATTGCACAGAACTCAATTCCATAAAGCTTCACATAACGAAAATCTACACAGATTTCAAACATGGTCACGGATTCTCTTTAATTATGGAAAACTTTAAAAAACGTTTTATAAATTAAACCACAAAAGAACTCCCTGAAAGAAAAAGGAAGTCAAAACCAGCTAACACAGCTTACCTCTGACACCAAGGAAACTGAGGAGTGTTCCATCTCCCAAGAGCAAGCTGAAAGTTAAAGAGAGATTAAAAACCCCATCAGATGTAGTTGAAAAACTCAGGTCACTCCAAGATGAATCAAGTTTCAGCATCCAATCTAACACTTGTAGCAAGCTCACTTTTCATGTTTACTGATTCAGTTCTAATCAGAATCAAAATTTAGTTCATTTCTGAGTCACTCAGCAGTTGAACAGCAAAATTCATCATGTGAACTACAGCACGAGCGGGACTCCACACACCACCCTGCTGTGCCTCACCTGGCAAGAGCCCTCTCCTGGATCCAGGATGAGTCCTTCAAGCCGTACAGAACATTTCTGATGCAGATGCCTAAAAGAGTTGCATTTAATCATTAATTTTGGAACAATATTAAATAAAATCTTCAACTACTGAAAAGGAAATTCTGCAGTCTTATTCCCGAAAGCTGCCAAGCTGTATTAATGAAACCTCAAGTTACCTTTACCTATATCTGGAAACCTAATTCAGAAGTACATAAGCAATGTATTCAGACTCTCGTTAAATCAAGACCTGTAGTAAGTCTCCTCAGTTCAACCACATTAAATAAAGCTAAAACAGCAGCTAGAGTTAATCTTTTTTGACAATATCCCTGTTCGGAATAGACAGCTCCATGTTAAGAAACTATTCCTGTATTTTGTTCTTTTCTATTGGTAGCTATCAGTTTAAGTTTCAGTTCTCTCAGTTAAGCTGCATCTCCCTTAAACACTGAGAAATAATCCCTCAAATAGCCCTAAGAATAAGTGAAGAGCATCTAATTTTAGTCTGTCAATGAGGAATATGGGCATAGGGGCATAGAACCCTTATGGTTGGAAAAGACCTTTAAGATCATTGAGTCCAACCATAAGCTCCTCAACATTAAACCTGTTAAAACCATCTCTGTAAGTGCCTCATCTAGACACTTCTTGAACACTGCCGGGGACAGTGACTCCACCACTTCCCTGGGCAGCCTGTCCCAAGGCTTCACTACTCCTTCTGCGTAGAAATTCTTCCTAATATCTAACCTGAACCTCTCCTGGCACAAGTTGAGGCCAATTCCACACATATGCACATGTGCAAATCCAAGTGCTCTTCCATACTGCACAGCTCAACTGCATGAGAAACCATTTGTACCTTTTTAGTTACAGATTATGCCTGAGTTATGCAAGTTGTAAAAGCTGGTGTTTAAACAGACTTGTCAGCCATGGAGTCAGCTACTGGGGAAGGACAGCACAGGGCAGACAGAAGCTTTATTAAAAGACATATTTAGAAAGACATTTTTAAGAGATACTTTTATTAAATGACATTTTCCCATAGCTTAAGTTTCACACACAAACAAGCCAAAAATGCTCACCTTAAACCAAATCTGGCTGGGTTCCTTGGTTCTCTTCAGAAGCATCATTTAAGGCAAGACAGCAGCAAAAGGTCCATCCAGGGCGACCACCACCACCTCACTCGGGAGCTTTCTGCCCACTGAACTGGCCCCTGCTGCAGCCAGAGCTCTCGGAGTCACATTCTTCACTTTCTACTTCTATCACTCCACTTGATTTTGCACGCTTTGTTTCTGACTTTGATTTTTTCTTGTTAGGGATATTGCTGCTTATAATGAAGCAGCTGTTCTCCTAAGTCAACAAAAAAAGATCAGGCTTGAGATAGCTTGAAATAAATAAATACTCTGGTAGTAACTTCGTGAGCCTCAGAATTCTTCAGAGAATTCAGAGTCTACACATTCTAATATTATTTCATGGAAGAGCAAAAGCAACTTCCTCAAAGCAACTTCCTTCTGTATTACACATTAGGAACACTGGCATTACAAAGAGTGAGCACTGAATCCAAACTCGAGGAAGTAGGTTTTTTAAAAATAGTAATTCTTTAGCATTGAAACAGAAAGAAGGTTAGAGAGTTTGTGAAGTTAAGGAGTATTTACTTACCACTACTCTGGCGTCAAAGTCCTCTTGAGTATCAGAATCCAAGCTGTTATCACTGAAATGCAAAATGCAAATCAAGGTTTATACTTTTACAGTAACAGTCTAAAGTTTGTATAGGCTGTGCATAACAGAGTCCCCAAGTCTCTCTTGAAGTGCATGGAAGTGCTATAACTTGTTAAGTATAGAATAATTCTGCTTCTACACTAACTTGTCCTAAAAGCACCAATTCTGATCACAGATTTCTATCCCAGGTAGAAACACTGGCAGAACAGAAAGTGTTCAGCAGTAGTATTTAGGACGACAAAACAAATACGATACCAAGTCAGCAAGACAGAACACAAGCAGCCACAATCAAGAAAATAAAAGAACAAGCATCAAACTAGCAGAGTAGATAGGAGTTTTTTGCTGATTCTGTAGAAAAAAATGAATAAATAATCTCAACTACAAAGCTACTTTCTATGACTCTTCCCTTTTCTTTCTCTGAAGATAGCTAGGACCCCACAGAAACCATTCTACACTTTGCCACAAGCAGCAGAGGGAGGGCTGTTTCCACAGCCATGGCCCTGGAAGTCTCCTAAGACCAAGGCTGTACAAAGATAGGCCAAGCTGGGGCAGCTGATTTGCATTCATCATGTTGAATGTTGAACTTGGCGCCTTTTTTTCCCCCTCCTGCTCTTTCATCTGAGTATAAACTAATGACTTATTATTTTACAGGCTCAGTTAGAGGCTTTTGACTTATCACCTAAACTGTATAGGTGATAACTGAACTGTGGAAGAAAAATAGATTCTAGACTCTCTTATATTGGGCTATTGCATATATTTACAGTAGGAAGGCCAACATACTGATTTCTTCATCTCTATGGAAGAAAAAAATATTTGATCACGAAGACTTTACATGATACTACAGAATTTTGAATATAAAGGATATTCAAGACTGTTATTCAATCTTTGTCATAAAACCTTCCACTTCTATATGAAGAAACAACAGTAGAATTGTTACAGAATAGTAGAATTTCTCACATGGCTTCTACCATTTCATTTTAGTGAACAGACCATAAGAAAAGCGCCTCAGATTAAATATATCCCATTCTACAAGCAAGAAATCCCAAGTGGCTTAGTAGTTTTGTTCCCCCAATAAACGGGGATTTTGATCAGATTTGCATATCCAGATTACATAATGTGTTTATATAGGTTAGAAGGACAGTATAGGAACTGAACCTGAACTTTCAACTTGGCCACAGAATTACAAGCAACTATGCTACCCCCTCAATTCCGCTTTATAAGATGTAAACATTAAGCAAGCTTCAGAAATACCTAAGTCTATCCAACCTGCGCTGTCCTTTACAACACGCAACGTGTATGAAACGTACATTCACATTGAAGAAGAGGGCTGATAATTTTTTAACTACTTAGCTAATTAAAAAAAAATAACCAAATAACTTACTCTGTCTCTTTGATAGGGGAAATGGGGCCTTCATCATCTAAATACTTGTGTTTCCTCACTGCCAGACATTCCCTTTCCAAGTCTTCACTTGCTTCAAGGTTTTTTAAAGCCTTTTTGAGATGTTCTTCATATTTCAGCATTTCAATGTACTGGAAAAACCCTTTTGCAGCTGCTTGCTAAAGGAAAAAAAAATGCATCAGGCAACATTTAATTACCACTAAAAAAAAAAAAAAAAAAAAAAAAAAGGCAGTTATGAACTAAATTTTAATACTGACACTCTTGTGCCTCACTTTTTTTTTCTTCTTCTTTTAAAAACTGAGCAGGCTACGTAACAAGTGCCTTCTTTACCAATCTGTTTCACAGTTCAGTCAGCTCCCTTCCGTCTAGCAAAAGCTCCACATACACAAATGAAATTCCCCATCTTAAAATAAGTAGAAAAAAAAATTAAATAAAACATTTCCCCTACAAGCAGAGGGCTCACCTCATAGCCAAGCACCATCTTTAAAGGGATATGTTTCTTCCCATAATGTTTTTCAACAAAAGGAAACTGAAAGCCTCGATCTAGAAGCCTTTTCTTTTGCTCTTGGGGCGATGCTGTCAGTGGGGGCCTCCCCATAGGCATCTGGGTGCTCTCATATCTTTTCCTTCTCTTCTCTGAGCCACTCCTATATTTTCGGTGTGCAGCAGCCTTAAATTTCTTTCCCCTGAAGTGATAGGCAAAAATGGCTTTCAAATTGAGACTTGACTTCGGCTGTGTGGCTGTTTTAGATGATTTCACTGAACCTTCAGGGGACAGAGAAGAATCTGAACTTTCAGCATCAGATACTTCTGCCCATTGCTTTGAAGGCTGAGATCTCACTTGTTGCTTGGAAGGCAGAGCTGAGCTCTTACTGGGGCTTTCACTGCCACTGGAAGCACCAAGATCCCTAAAGGAGAAGTAACACTTTCAGAGGACTGTTTACATTTACAATTTATTAGACATGACGTATTTCAAGAAACCAGAGAAGACTCACGTTTCTGAAGCACTGCTGTCCAGGAGGTGCACCACTGAAGCAGCTGATTTACGGCCACTATCAAGCTCATCTGGGGATTTCTCAGCAGGGGTGGCACCCTTCTGCCCAGAGCCTGAATGCCCCCTTTGTGTATTTACCTCACATTCATATACCTCAGGTAAATCTTTCTGCTCAATGAATATCACATCTTGATCAGAATCAGAAGCCTGCGATTCCTCTGTATCAGTCATGTTTCAATTTGCCCTAAAATCAGTGAGAATTCAAAAAATTCATAATTACAAAAAACATTAATCAGATAACAAGCCTCCACCCACTCTGTCTAATGTGACTCATTTATCACAGCGAACTGTGAGGAAACCTGGACAGATTTTTTGCTATGAACTGCAAGCAACTGAACTAGCCACCAGTTAAGTTTCCTAACAACACACAGAAATATCTCCCAAAAAAATGCAGTTTCTTATAGTCCTTGTGGTTCAACTGCCTAACAAGCAAGGCTAACTCCCAAGCTGCACCAAACTGTTCACCAGCTTGTACAAGGCAGTTCCAGTGCCTCCAGCCAGAAATCCCACAGCTTTGGACAACCTGTTACAAGGTTTTATCCCACTCACTCCTAAAGGATCAAATTTTCCCTTTAACAAGAATGCAAACAGGTGGCCAGCAACTTCTTAGAATTGCAAGATAAGGGTAACACATGCAAATACTCACTTTCCTTTATTTATCATCATTTCAACCTAAGCAAATGCCAAAATCCATCTTCCCTCTTCTGTTCTCCCCCTAGTCTCACAATACCTAAAGTCTCTTGGTGCTTTAAGTCTTATCAACCAGGTGTTCACTGTCAACCCACATGGAAACTAACCAAAAAGTTCATTTCTAAGTGAACCACCAAGACAATCCGATTTACTCTCCAGCCCCTCAAGGCTACGCAGAAGGCTCCTAAACACACAGCCAAAGGAACCTGCCTTCCTATGCAGCAGCCTGGAGCCATTTCACCCACTAACTCCTTACTTACTCACCCTGGAGCACTACAGAGTGATAATTCTCCTGGGCTGCCTACAATTTCACAAGTCATTCGTACTGAGTCATTTCCTCAGTAATGTTTCAAAAATGGTAACAGAGTTTAGCTGAAAACACTACAAGAAAAATGCTATTACATGTTTAGGTAACCCACTGTTGCCATCAGTGGCTTCATGTTTCGGACTACTAGACTGAGAACAGAAAAAGAAGATTAATATATGCAACAGGAAAGCTGGAAGTCTAGAAATACAGTAAATGTCTATACAGACTAGCAGAATATATGAAAACAGCACGAAAACAGCACAAGTGCTTCCAGGCATTACGGAGAGGCGCAGTCATCACTAGCCCACCCAGCGAGACTCACAACCTCCCCATCCCAAGCAGATAAATCCATCTCAGGCCCATCCACGGACCACAGGCCTGGGCGTCCCAAGCCTGCTGAGCCCCGCATCAGTCGCTGTATGTTAAGGCAGCCTGCATTAGGATTGTTTCAAGCAAATGCACCGCTCGGCTGTGCAAGGCAGAACCTATTATTTTTTCCTCATGAAAAGGCAGGCCCGGAGGCAGCTGCTCACAGCCGCAGCTGCTCACAGCCGCTCCCATCTCCCGGGGCCCTGTCCCGGCCGGCTCCAGGCCGCGCGGGCATCTGGGCGCGGCCCAACCGCCCCAACGGCCGG
>VZSG01000123.1:331230-355714 GCA_013398315.1 Nothoprocta pentlandii
GGGGCGCCCCCCGTCCCCTCGCCCGGCCGGGCGGCCCCGGCTCCGCTCCCGGCGGCGTCGCCTCCAGCTGCCGTCCGGGCTCGCTTTCCCGGGCTGTGTCCTCCTCTGGCGTCTTCCCTCAAAGCTGCCCAAACCCCCGCCCTGCCGCCAAGCCCGGCCCAAACCGCGCGGCTCTTAGCAGCGTTTGTCGTGGCCGCTCTGTAGTCGCGCTCCCCTGGGTAGAGCTCAACCCTCTCAAGCCTCTGTGGATCCTGTTGTACCAGCCCAGATCTCGCAGGAGCTTTTCTTTGCTGCTCCTCCAACTTGTAAAATGGGAGCAGCCTCCCATTTAGGCCTCCTTTCCGTCTAGGTCGGCTGCAGTGAGCCCAAGGTCCTTTCTGTTAACTGAGCTCTCCACACGCTCCTTGCTGCCTTTCCGGATTGTTGGCTACAGTTCTCCAGACAGCAGGTGCTAATCCAGGCGCAACGCCTCGCCCTGATTGTTTGAGCTGGGTCTAAGTTTTGGTTAGCGTCTTTAGTCTGGACTTTCTCACCTTGTGTCTCTCGCAGGCTCCTTCTGGACATGACAAAAGGTCTCTGACAGGATGGCACTCATTTAAAGCACTGCTGCCAGAGTTTCTTCCAGCTTTCTTTTACTGTATTTCTCCCTGCTTTGTGCTGAGAGTGCCCTAAATGTAAAATGTTGGGGTCTAATTCACTCTGACTGACGGAAGACACCTAATCCAGCCTGTTGCCTCCTCCCTACAGTCAGAGGAGAGAGGGAGTCGCCTCACCAGCCTGGCTCTGCACAAGCTCCTCTCTTTTCCCCCTTCTCTTTTTCTCCTGTAGTAGCTGGGGACGGCTGAACTCTGAGCACAAGTACCTCAAGTGACTACTATAATCTCCCAACTTTTTTGTTTGTTTGTTTTTTCCCCCTCCTATGGACCCTTCGTGTTTCCTTTCTGCAGGCTGTAGAGGGCTGTGGATAAGGACTGCTTTTTCCTCACCTCCAGGTGTTTGTTTTTGACAGTCGTAAATGAATGATATTGTTAAATAAAAGCTAAAACTACGCATAAACAGATCCCTGGCATTATAATCCCTGCCAACAAAAGTTCTTCAGATGAGGAAATTAAAGTTTTTTTTTTTTTTTTTTTAAGATTTTTAAAGATATTTACCCATAAGATAGGGGTAAATAGGGTCCAGTTTCACTGTGTTGTGTGCGGCAGGCAGGGCCCTAAGGAGTTAATGATTGCTGGGACTGGTTCAGAGGTGGTGTCTAATCAGCTGTTTCTGCCCTGACCTGGTGCTTTGCCCTAGTACATGACTTGGCTGTTGCAAGGCTGACTGAAATATACTTCGTTTAAACAGAGGCTCAGAAACCTAAGTTCAAAGCAAAGCTTTTTGTTGGGAGCTCCTTGCTAAGGGATTCCACAAGTGGTGTTGGGACTTGCTGTTGTTGTCTCTTGTCTTGAGAAACGCTGCTAGCCTGCTTGCCCCTGGAAGGGGGAATGTGCCCAATATCAACTGGAGACCACGGTGCAGCTGAGGCTGAAAGTCCACAGCAGGTTCTGCTGCAAAAGTAAACATCAAGGAAGGACCTGGGGAGGCAGCTAATGTGCTCAGAAAAGCTTGGGGGGTTGTTTGCTCTTTTCTTTTTCCTTTTTTTTCCCCCAAAACAAAAGCCCACTTCAGTCTTATAAAGGACAGGTAGCTTAGTGATTGTCTCAAGGTGTAGACTGTGTTTTGCCTCTAGCCAGTTGTAGGCTTGAGGACTAGCATGTGTAATTCTCTGAACCTGCGGTAGGGTAGAATTACAGTTCTACCCTCTCTGCATTCTTGAGTGAAATAGCAAAATAAGTTACGTATCAAAGAACAGTATGGAGATAGAAGCCAGTTTTAATTATTAAACCATTATCCTTGTTAACAGGTCAGTCATTTCTAGAGCTCGGTGCATATGCCACGACTTCTGACTAGAAGAAAACTGCACAAGTTAAGAAATGGCCAAAGTCGAGAGGTTTGCTTTACACGTTCCAAGCTTGGAGGAGCTTGCTGGAGGTAAGTGATGTGGTGGGCAACACTTAAAATGTGCCCTTCAGCCTTATGTTAAAGCTCTTGCTGAAACCTTTCCATACCAGCTATGAACAGAATGCTTCTGTTGCTAGCACAATGAAATGTAAAGAGAAACCCTATTTTATCTCTGCTTTATCGTTTCTTTAAAACTAACAAATAAATAAAAGCTCCCCAAACCCTCATATGCAATCACGTTCTCTTTAAAACAGTGCAAAACATTGGTGCAAAACGTGCAGTAATTCGACAGCAATAGACTGGTTATTGACACAGAAGGGATCATCAATCTTTATGTCCCTCCTGTATTGATCTTTCTTTTCAAGGCAACTCTCAGCACAACTGACAAGATGCAGTGCAATGTGGCAGGCTGAGAGCTGCAGTTCTCTTTCAACAGTTGAATTAGAACCAGGCTGTGGGATACTATTTATTTAATTTCTTTTTGTTTATTTCCCTGGCACTTTCACAGAATGTTCTCATGTACTCTAGAACACTTCTTTTGCTTACCCTAGTAGAAAGGTGCTATTCCTCCTGTCTCCTGCAGCAAATATACTATAGTTTTTCTTCTGAGAGATTCTAAAGTTCTGCTGCTCTCCCTAATCTGTATTAGCTTGACATTTACATGATTTGAGAGCATATAGTCCCAGCAGATGCTTCTTGGTGCTTTTCTCACTCAGAATTGTCCAAGGCTGCTTATAGACCTCTGAGTTCACAGTGATTGCAGTAGAACAGGGTACCACAGTAGCAAGAGAGTTGGGTATTCAAGCATGATTTTCCTTTTCTTTTTTTGCCTGCCTCTTCTGAGGATCTCCTATAAGCTGCGAGTTTTGTTGCTGTTAAACTCTTGGATATGATTTGAGGAATGCTATTTTCTTCTCCAGTTTTCTGAAGGTACCAAGATATATTTAGAAACCTGTCAAGTACCCTCTGCTGATCTTTGTGGTCAGTGGCTTGGTAATTCTGCTCCCCAGAAGTCAGGTTGAAACTGTGTGGAGGAGACTATGGCACAGTTAGGAAAGTCCTCTGAGGAAACAAAGAACTTCACAGACTGGGTTTTCTACTGCTTACAAAGTTTACATTTTGAGCTAATCATCAGCACAGCTTCACTGTGTTCATCTTCTGTCTTGTTCCTCAACAGTGGCACTTGCCAGAAATTCTCCACATGAGTGGAAACATGACAGTCAATATCCTGTGAGAGCAGAAGTTTCCAGACAGCAGAAACAGTTTGAAAACATAACCAAGCAATAGCAAGCAGTCAAGTAAATGTATCTATAGAGGTCACTGTAATTTCATCTGAAACCAACTTCCTCCTTTGCTGTCACATGAGCTACATGAGCATACTTACTCTTGTGAAGCAAAACCATTGCTCAATGTCATTCACATGAATCTATGTTAGCTCCACACTGCACTGCTCCTTGTAGCCCCAGAAGCAGCAGGCACTTACTGTAGCTCAAGTAAAAGCTTGGAAAAGTCTTAAGAGAATTAGGGTGATAATTCACAAGTCTCTGAAAAAGCCCTCGCTCTCCTCTGGGGTTCTAATTTAGGAAACAATATCCATGGAAAACATCATTTAAATAGTTTCTTATTTTTAAGAGTGTCTTCCCTGAAAAAGATGTGCAGCTTGTTATTAGTAATTTGCCAATCTTTGAGTATTTTGGGGTATTTAATGATCATTACTAGCATAAACAATTGTTTGTCATTATTCTTTATTACAGTTTTGCAGAAAGGGCTTAAAGAAAACTTTGCTGATGCTCAAGTCACTGTTGTAGACTGTCCTGATCTGACTCAGGAACCCTTCAGCTTTCCTGCTAAAGGTAACGTAGTATTCCTGTCTTCTGCTGGAACTTCCCTGGTTCTCTATATTTGATTCTGTCTGGTTTTGATATTTTAAAGATGCTGAAAGGAGGACAGATTGTTTTTTTCAGATAGCCAATGTGTATGAGATGAAAACTACATTTTATTCTTGAATTTGCTTCCTGATTGGTATATGAGCAAGAAGGGGTCATTCAAGTACTTGCCACCATTTTTTCTTAATTTATGCTTGCAAGACTCCTGCGGGCTTCATATACTGTACACCTCATGATTTGGAATTAAGTTATCTTCCAGATGGAGAATTTTTTTATGTTTGTGTCACTCACTCCTGGGATTTGGGGATTTCAGTTTCCCTTAGGGAGTTGTTTCTGTTGTGTCCAAACTGCTGCCATTCATATATTTCTGAAGTGAAACTCTTCTTCTGAGTGGGATTCATCATCTTTGACATTAGCTGTGTCAAGACAGACATCTGGTCCGTGTAGTTCTTTGGTGTGTTAGACTGCATGTGCATTTAAATTTTTTAGGGAAAATGTTTTGCCAAGCTAACTGGCTGTGTTCTTGCAGGAATCTGTGGGAAGCCTAGGATAGCAGATGTGGGAGGTGTTCCTTACCTCCTTCCTCTTGTACAGAAAGAAAAAGTGAGTTCTCTCATAGCTGTGGTGTTTTAATACGTTTGTCAAAAAAAAAAATGCAATGTCTTATTGCATTTAAAAGCGAAACCAAAGAGCATCATACTATAATTTTCTACTTAGCATTGTACTCTTAAATTATTACTCTTGTTACTCTTATAACTTTCTACTTATAATAAAAGATGCTTGCTTTCCAATGTCCTCTGAGATTTTCTGACCTGAGTTAAACAAAAAAAACGCATCAGGTAATCTTGCACGTCTAGCCTAAAACGTAGACAGATTCTCTATATCTGGCTTGGGAAGGGTGTTCAACGTAATTATCCAAAATACTAATGAGGATGTTGTGAATTAAATGCATCTACAAGTTATTGTAAACAAAGTGACAGGTCCAAAACAAAGTGCCACTCTGAAAGAGAAGATTTGTGCTGCTTTTGCAGGTTTATGATCTAAATGTAATTGCAAAAGACATAGAGTTGCCTGGAGCTTTCATTCTTGGAGCTGGAGCTGCTTCATCCAGGATTCTTGGAGTAAATGCTGAGGTCAGTAAAGAGACCAGTATCTTACTGGGTATTTCTTGTTTACAAAACAGTCATTTAACGTCATTTACGTCAAAACAGTCATTTAAAGGTGTTTACCTTTCCTGTCAAAAGCATATAAAACACATTAAAAGGAATTCAGATGAGGCTCGTGCAAAGAGGTGCTCATGTCTGAGACAATAAAGATTGATTTTAACTTGTAATTCTCCAGAAAGTGATAGCTTTGTATCAGAAATCATGTTTGTTTGGGATTCAGCAATGGTCAATCGACAACAACCTGACCAGAATTTTTAATGCCAAAATTTAGAAATGACTGTCAAATCACTGGGAAATGGCTTTAAAATGCTTCGTGTCTTTTGCTCTTTTGGGCAGCTATGTTTTGTTCTTCTGAGCTTTAAATGACACTCCAGGCCAGGTCACTTGCTGTGTGAGAGACAGGAGATGAAACTACTGCTTATGGAGGCCGTGGCCAGGCAGAGTCACTTTAAGCACGGGTCTCTGCTTGGAATTTTAATTAAAAGTTAAATTAGGAAGTGAGCAAGCCTTACACAGCAGCCAGGTTTACCCTATAACTAATCACATTGAAGTTAATGGCTGTTCCTGCTGCTGATTTCAATGACATCTAGTGAGATGTCACCCTAGTAGGCTCATTTCTGACAACTTA
Source organism: Nothoprocta pentlandii (assembly GCA_013398315.1). Taxonomy (NCBI): domain Eukaryota; kingdom Metazoa; phylum Chordata; class Aves; order Tinamiformes; family Tinamidae; genus Nothoprocta; species Nothoprocta pentlandii. The sequence continues at coordinate 336,915 of VZSG01000123.1, forward strand.
CCAAGAATCTTTCACTGTTCCCTGCTGCTGAATTCTGCCCATTTCCTTTTGATGGGTTTTGGGGGATGAAATCAGTCCATTTCAGGATGGTTTTTTTAGGTGTTCATCTTCACAGAGCATTAAATTAAAATTTTCCAGAAGGAGTAAAACTGATTTCCGGAGTTTTCCACTCTACTACAGTATCAGTACTGGTAAGAAAAATGTACAGGCTTTATCCTGAGAGACAGCTGTGTGATGATGGGGTTGTGGTCCAAAGCTCAGCCTATATACCTGAATTCCATGGATGCGACTGATTTTTACATCTTGTTCTTCCCAGTTTATCCCTATTGTTCAAGCTAAGAGTGACAAGAAGCCTGCTGTGAATGGGAGCTACATTGCTCAGATAAACCCTGCAGACCAAGGCTGCCTGCTGGAGAAGTACAGCACTAAATACAGCGACTGCGAGTTTGGGCTCCTGGCCAACCTCTACGCCAGTGAGGGCCAACCTGGCAAGGTAAGGATCCGGGTCAGAGGCAGCTCTGCTTGTAGAGCTTTGTGACCAAAGGGAAGCTTCTACTTCAGTGTTCTCCTGTCACGGTGATAACTTGAAAGTAGAAATTGCAGGAGAGAAATAATATCCCAATATAAGAACATGATGTTGGCCAGAGAGGGGAGGAATTGGTGCAAACAAAGCGGCATTTGAATTTCTGAAGGATTAGTAGCAGTAGAGTGTTTCTTTCTCCTTTTAAATAATCCATTCAAATACAGTCCAAAATAGTAATGGCTTAACATTATTGTTGCCTAATAACTGACTTTTGAAAATCAGGCTTGTGCACTTGTTTAGGCTTTAGCAGAAGTGCTTTTCCCAACAAGCTTGCCAATATAGTGCAGGTGGTGCAAACACAAACAGAATGCTGCATGGAAACTGAGGAGTCTTCTCCATTTCCCAGAGTGTCCTTATGAAGCCAGCTGGTTGGTTGTTTATACCATTTCTCACCCATGAACAAGTGACTTGCTGCCCATCACCCTTCAGAGGGAAAACTTGTGTTGCACATAAAGGTGGGAAAAGAAGTTGGTCACATATTGGAAGGATCTGAGTGTAGCAGTATATGTGGGGAAACTCACGCTTTGAGAAACTAATCCTGGGTTATAAACCTGGGAGAATTTCACAGCAATTTATAAATGTGTTCAGCATCTGAAACAGACCTTTGCAGGCTGTTGTTGCAGAAGAGAGTGATAGTGAATGACTTTTATCCTCCAGGTTATTGAAGTGAAAGCAAGTGGAAGAACTGGGGAGCTTAACTTTGTGTCATGTCTGAGACAAATTTTAGAGAAACACTATGGAGAAAAAACAGTTGGGATGGGAGGCACCTTCGTCATCCAAAAAGGGAAAGCAAAGATTCACATTATGGTAAGTTGCTCTTAATTCGTGTAATTCTCTGTCGTGTTGAACACAGAAATGTAAACCAGGGTGTAACATCCTTGTGCACTGACTCTGTTGTATGCTTAGAAATTTGTGCACAACTGCTAAGGTAAACAAGTATATTACAGAAAGAAGCCGATGTTACCAAACTACTGCTGCTATGTTCCCTGGCTGTAATGTTATCATGTTCCCATAAATCCAAATTCAGGATTTCAGTTAGCAATAAACTTTCTTTAAGTTTAAAAAAAAAAAAAAAGAGAGAGAGAGAGAGAACAGAAAAAAAAAAAAAAAGAAGAAGAAAAAAGAAGAAAAAAGAAAAAGCTTGTACCAAGAAAAACTTCCTTGCTTCAGGAATTCTCCCACTATGTATCTGGGCAGTATTTTGGTCACTTCCATTTCTGGCAGAAACACAGCAGAGCTTGTGCAAGACGAGAAATGTAAGTGAGGAGGGGAAAAGTGAAAGAAAATTACTAAAGAAAAGGTATCAATGTAAGTAACTTCTCACTTGTAAGTGCTTGTTTTTGCTCTAGCCTCCTGAGTTTTCTGCCTGTCCTCTGAACACTGATGAAGATGTGAATAACTGGCTCAAATTCTTTGAAATGAAGGCCCCACTGGTTTGTCAGCCAGTGATAGTTTCCCGAGACCCAGTGAGTTTCTTTTCTCATTTTTATGAATTTTGTGTACAGTTGTCTCCCAATGCCAGCTGCACAGTTTGTGTTCCTTGCTGGCCATATCCAGAGGAATATCAAGAGGATGGAAGCTGAGTCAGGCAGGGGTTTGTGTAGTTCACTGTCCTAAAACTGCCTGTGCTTCTGTGGTGAGGAAATATGTGCAGTATCTGCCTCATAACTGCTGATGCCCCTTGAACCTGAAAACCCTCATGAAAGAAATCTCTTGCTTCACAAGCATTTGTTGCAACAGCACACAGTCCAGGATAAAAGAATCTGTTTTATGAAAACCACCAGTATGTTCCTCGGGAGGAACATTTACTTAAATGTAACCAAGAAACCACAGACGTGAATGTCTGTAATATAAATAATAGTGCACTGTAGGTAACGTGAACAGTAATTCCTCCCAAGTTAAATGGGTCATGATGCACTTGAAGGATGTGTTCGGGGAGGAGGAGGGTGGAATTTGTCGTGCCTTTGGCCTAAGCCTAAATTCTGTGCATCCCCCCCAAATCTGAGTGCTTGGGAAAGGGTCACCTCCCGCTGCTCCCCTGGGAACTAGTGCTACGAGTGCAGTGAAGGCAGCTGGGCGATTCCCACGGGAAGCTCCACAGCATGTGGCTGTAAGCCTGTGCTTTGGAGAGGCCGAGTCCTCAGAGCCCCTCTGGGGAAGGACGAGGTAGGAAGGCGGTGCTGCCAGGCCTGTCCTGAGCGTGTCCCCGCGTGTGTCGGCAGGGCTTGGACCTGCGCGTGGAGCACACGCACTGCTTCAGCGCGCACGGCGAGGGCGGCCACTACCACGGCGACACGACGCCGGAGAGCGTGCGCTACCGCGGCTACCTGCTGCCCGCCGAGCTGCTCTTCCGCATCGACCGGCCCCGCGACACGCACGCGCTGGGCAGGGACTGAGCCGGGCCTGCCCCGAGCCCGCCTCGTCTTCCCAGGGAAAATGCTGATTTTTTAATGCGGCCGCTTAGGCAGCGCTGCCTGCTGTCCTCACAAGCGCTGCAAGAGCAATAAAGTGCTCTCTTCTTCCCAGGGAAAATGCTGATTTTTATAATGCGGCCGCTTAGGCGGCGCTGCCTGCTGTCCTCACAAACGCTGCAAGAGCAATAAAGTGCCAGCTTTGCACATTTTGAAAAGAGGGGGGTGTGCAGAGTTTCTGTGTGACGCTTGTGTCTCGATTGCAACGGTGATTTAATTCCAGTAACAACAGACAATAATTCCAGTAACAATAGACCATATTGAGCATCTCCCCCCTTGCTGTTTGCTTGCTCTTTCTGCACAGCCAAGACCGACACGGGGGCCCTAAAAGTGAGTTTAAGCTTGCCCTTATACTACCCTTAGAAAGGGCATTTTGCAGCAGACCTCCCCAAAGGGCGCTGGGGAAGCGCGGGGCAGGGCGGAGGCGCGCGCTGGGGGCGGGCGCGCTCCGCGCTTGTTCGTCCCCGCGCGGCGCCCGTAGCCGCAGCGCGCGCTGCGCAGGCGCGGCCGGCGCGGCGGCGGAGGAGGCGCCAAGATGGCGGGCGTGCCGGCCGTGCGCATCAGCATCGAGTCGGCGTGCGAGAAGCAGGTGCAGGAGGTGGCGCTGGATGGCAGCGAGACCTACCTGCAGCCGCTCTCCATGTCCCAGAACCTGGCGCGCCTGGCGCAGCGCATCGACTTCAGCCAGGGCTCCGGCTCCGAGGAGGACGAGCCGGGCTCGGCGGGCCGCGCCTGGGCCGAGGCGGGCGAGGCGGAGGATGAGGAAGGTGGGGGCGGCGGCGGGAAAGGGATCCATCTTTTGTTGTTGTTGTTGTTGTTTTTATTATTTTATTTCCTTAACAAACGTTTACCTCATCTTCGTTGTTCTGATTTCCTTCTGTCAGGGCTGGTGAAGTTTCAGCCGTCGCTCTGGCCGTGGGACTCGGTGCGGAACAACCTGCGCAGCGCCCTCACGGAGATGTGCGTGCTCTACGACGTGCTCAGCATCGTCAAGGACAAGAAGTTCATGACGCTCGACCCGGTGGTGCAGGACCCCCCGCCTCCAAAGCAGGTAGGGGCAGCGCCTCGGTAGCTCCACGCGGGATCACAGGATGGCTGGGGCCAGAGGGCGCCTGAAGCCAACATCTAGTCCAACCCCCTACTCAAACAGGGTCGCCCACAGCAAAGCACCCGGGACCAGCCCTGGAACAGGCTGCCCAGTGAGGCTGTGGAGTCTCCTTCTCTGGAGATCTTCTAAACCCGCCTGGCTGCCACCCTGTGCCCTGTGCTCTGGGTGTCCCTGCTGGAGCAGGGAGGTTGGACTGGATGATCTCTAGAGGTCCCTTCCAGCCTCAACCACTCTGTGATTCTGTGACCCTCTCCAGACAGGTTTCAGTATCTCCAAGAATGGAGGCATTAAGGCATAAATACCTTTCTCTTTTCTTTCTACTAGAATCCTCAGTTTTTACAGTTAATCTCAAAAAAGAAGTCATTGGCAGGAGCAGCCCAAATCCTATTGAAAGGAGCAGAAAGATTATCGAAATCGGTGGCAGAAAACCAGGAAAATAAACGACAAAGGGACTTCAACTCTGAGCTGCTGAGGCTGAGACAGCACTGGAAACTGAGAAAAGTGGGAGACAAAATTCTTGGCGACCTCAGCTACAGAAGTGCAGGTATATAGCAGTGTTTTTCTTCACAAGATACTATTTTTGCCTTAATAACCTATTTTGATAACTTAAAAAAAACACAATTGAAACAAGCTTGCTTAATATAGATAACAAAAAGGTTGTGATAACTATAATTATGAGAAGAGGAAGAAAACATCTTTTATGAACCCGTGAAAGCTAATTAAAAGGCCAAACGCGTATTATGTTAATAAAGATACTGTTAAGGAGCAGTTCTACATCGGTGATGGGGTTGATCAGTCAACAGGCAGATCTTGTCAACCATTGGCTTTTTCCATGTTTAGCCTATAAAAATTAAAAAAAAAAAAACTTTTTTCTCTCTGATTGAAGGCACAAATTCAGTATTCTAAATTGTGCGCTGTTAGCAATTGATGCTGGCCTTGCTACAACATTACCAAGTTTTTTACAGTAGGACAAAATAACCCACCCCAAATTCTGAAGCTAGGTACAGAACACAGCGCTGGATACAAAATCTCACCCAAATTAGCAGGTGGATACAGTGCAGGCGTGTGAAGTGGCCTATGCCAGGATGCTGTTGGTGGAGGAGGGAAAGACAATTTAGGCTGTTAACCCCGTTTGTGTTAAAGAAGATGTTGTAGCCTGACATGTCCCCTTTTTTTGGACTATCATTCTGAACTAGATGAGCTATGGGAAAGCAAGGCATTAGGTTGGGTCTAAGTATCTGTTTCTGGCACCCCCAAGGGAGTTAAAGCGCTATCACAGTAGAACAAACATAAGCAGATGACTTTGAATCACTACATATGTAAACCATGTATTCCTTTAGCTGCCCGCTGATCAAAATTCAGGCACTAAACAATTTTTTTTTTTTTTTAAACAAGGAAGTTTCCTTCCCTGCATCTGCTGGCATAATTTTAAAACACTGTTTTTGTTCTGCAGTTAGGCTATTTGCTGACTTTCCTACATAGTATTGCACTCTGGAAGACACAGAAGATGCTGCACTGAGCAGAGTTTTCTTATTTACATATATCTTTTAAAGTAATTCAAGTGATATTATTATCTTATGCAATCTGTGAAAATTTGGAGACTTATATTCTTAGTTTCAGAAGAATATGTATTTATGGGCTTCCTCATTTGCAGAAGATGCTATATAGTTCTCCGTATGCATTTTCTTCTCTTACCAGGTTCCCTTTTCCTTCATCACGGCACCTTTGAGGTGATAAAGAACACTGACATTGACCTGGATAAAAAGATACCTGAGGATTACTGTCCTCTGGATGTTCAAATCCCAAGTGATTTGGAGGGATCAGCCTACATAAAGGTTCGTTAGGAACGTTAGTGATGTGGTGTGTTTGCTATTTGTACACTTGGGATGAAGAACAAACAGCAAATAACCTCCTCTTTCTCAGGTTTCTATTCAGAAACAAGCTCCAGACATTGGTGACCTTGGGACAGTTAATCTCTTTAAAAGACCCATGCCAAAATCAAAACCAGGTACGGCTCTATGTTGTCCTCAGTGTTTCATATGCATTTACTGCATTTTTAAAATAAAAATCTTAAAATTGTGTCCAAGGACTCTGGAGTACGTTCAGCCAGTTGTTAAGCCCTTGAGCACATAGCTGGAAGTAAAGCCAGTTCCTTTGATTCAGCCAGTTACATCCCATTAGCTCAACTGAACTGATTGCCCACCTGCTCACTCTTCATCCTCTCCAAAAGGCATCGTTTTTTTTGCTGGAGCTCATGTTTTTTCTCTGAATTTGAGGTTGTGCTGGCAGCACAATCACAGACTACAACAGCTCATCTGGCACAGAGTAGCTTGCTTCTTTTGAAACAAGCTGCTATCCAAAGTTGTTATTTTGGGGATTATGAACTAATGCATAACTGTTTAGAATTGAAAAGAACCTGATTCTGGCAGGATTTTATTTCACAGTGGTCTGTGACTGCAGTTGCTTGTGCTGTCTTGAAAACAGAGAGGGTGCTGTGTTATGTAGATGTTTTACACGACTTTCAGGGTACAATGTAGAGCTTGTGTGTTTATTCAGAGCAGAATTTTCCAGAATTTTACCCTATGACAGCAGGGGATTCTATAAGCAACGTTCACAAATTTTTTTGAGAGTATAATACATAGTTCCTGGAGGCAGTAGCAGTTCACTATATATGCAGATGTAAAACTTACTACTCTTTTTTTGTTTTTTAATTATGCTTAACTGAGATAAAAATGTAAAGATTCAGTTGGATAGAAGATGCCAACAGGCTTGTTGTTTTAACTGGTCTGTTAGTTTGATGCGCTATAATAACTGGCTAGGACCTGACATTTGGAGACAGGGAAGGAAAAGTAGCTTCTCCTCATTCTTTTCTTCTGATAAAAAAAATGATTTAAATTTTTCAGGTTCTCCACACTGGCAGACAAAATTGGAGACTGCACAGAATGTTCTCTTATGTAAAGAAATTTTTGCCCAGCTGTCACGAGAAGCTGTTCAAATTAAATCACAAATTCCTCACATTGTTGTGAAGAATCAGATCATCTCCCAGCCTTTCCCAGGTAGGAGCTTTTAGTAAAAAGTATTCTTGCCCTGAAAATATGAATGCAGAGGATCCTGATATATGTCACTCTTTAAGGAAAGAGTGTAAATCTCCTTTTTCTTCAGAATTGTTGAAAAACAGGATCTCCCTGAATTCTGTGTTTTTTCCAAGTAGTTATACAAAAATCAAACTAATGCACTTTATTTCCCAATTTATTATTACTATTTAATTGTTTCATGGATTTTGTGTGGTTTTTTTTTTTTTTTTTTTTAGTAGTAGTATTTAAAGTTGTCATCTGCAATGCTTTGTGCAGACTGCAGTTTGTAGCTCTGCAGAAGTCATTGCTCCTGAACTGCATGCAGAGAAAACTTCAGATTTGATTTGGGTTAATGGACTTTCAGAAGATCTAAGGCCCACACTTTTCCATGGTTTAATAACATGAAGGCAGCTCAGAGTTGCCTGGTAAATCCTCTGTTCCTACAAGGGATTTCCAAGCAGGATGTCATATAAATAGTATATTCCTGTATTTCTAAATCTATATATGGTAGTAAATCAGTCCTCCTGTGTATTGTCGTGGGACTCATTTTTTGTGTGATTGAGTCAGAGAGATCAGATGGGAAATACGTCTGATAAGTTAGTAATTGCTCTGTCAACCCTTCAGGGAACAGCAAGTCTTAGGTGTTCTTAGTGCTGTGTTCTCAGACATCGTCCTTGAATTTGAACCCATGAATACAGTTGGAAAACCAATGACTCTAAAAGGGGAAGGAAAACCTTCATGATGGTCTGTTGAAAATGGTCATTTTTTCTTCACTTGCTGTATGCAGGTTTGCAGTTGTCGATTTCTTTATGTCACTCCTCCAACGACAAAAAATCACAGAAATCTGCTTCTGAAAATCAGAGTCCAGAGGATCATCTCTATGTTCTGGAGCACAATTTACATCAGCTTATCAGAGAGGTAAGGCATTAATGGTGAGATACTGAAGAGGTGTGCTCTCTTGTTGTTTGTTTTTTTTGGGGGTGTTTTGGTTTAGTTTGGTTTAGCTCAGAATGTCACACGTTCCGTGCCAGTGCTACAACAACCGAATACCACTAGAGGTCAGTCGATTCCTTTCTGTTTGTGTCACATATGGTTGACTTCTGGTATGTATGAGAGTGATGAGAGTCCCAGGCGTGCTGACATGAAATATGAGTTTGGGGCTTAAGCTCAGACCCAGCTGGTGCTTCACAAGAGCAGCCATTTGATGGTCTTTTTTTCAGTACAACTCATTAGTCTCCTTTTTTCATTTGTGTCTAATTACTGCTTGTCACTTAAAGTGAGCGTCACTCAGACCATGCTCCCATGAGGAATGAACAATCAGTTATCGTAATAACTTGCTTCATTTGAGGTCCACTGCTGCTCTTCAGGGTTTTAGATTTTCTTATGATCTTCTTTTAATCTAGTGGAAGGATGTGAGTGGTGTAGAAGATTATGAGGTTGCATCTATTAGGCAAGGGAATTCAATATCATATGTAGATGTGGTTGTGAAACCATGTTCTAGAGAGCATTTCTCCCCCTAGAAGATGGTTCCACAGGCTGCACAGTTGGGAGAAGAGTCCAGTAGTTTAGACACTGAAGGATTCATGAGTTGTTGGCTTAGTGCTCAGCTCTGCTGCAAGTTTCCCCTCATAATTTTGAACGTAACTTTGCTGAATCTTCTTGCACCTAATTTTTAATCTCTAAAGTGCTTCCTTTATTTCTTTTTGACCAGCACGTCGGTCTACAGAGATTCTCTAAAGCTGTAGGATATGTAGGAGTCATGTGGCCAAATTTTTGTTACCTTGCACTTTGTAGTTCTGCTTTTAATATCTTTCTCTTTGCATTAAGTTTTGAAAGACCCAAATAAACCCAAATAAGCAAAAACTTGAGTTTAAAATTAGCTTTACATGAAGTGCTGTCAAATGCATAAAGCAAAAAAAAAAAAACCACTTTTTTGAAATATTTAGTGTGTGAAGCGGTTTATTATAGCTACCTATTAGTTTTTGAAGAGTTTTCTTATCATTTGGTCACTGTCTCTTGTAACAGTTGTTGTTTGTTGCAGTGTCACAAGCAAACTCTGAGCTCCACAGTGATGCCCCATCCGGCCAGTGCCCCCTTTGGCCATAAGCGAATGAGACTAGCAGGACCCCAGGCATTCGATAAAAACGAGATCAGTTCTTTACAGTCAAATGAAGGACTTCTGGAAAAGATAATAAAACAGGCAAAACATATCTTTTTGAGATGCAGGTATGTCACACGTCATTGTCTCCCGATTGCAATGCAATAGATCATGGTGCAGACTGCAATTGATGGGTTTTTTGTTCAATGTTAAAAAATGTCTGCTTTTCTTTTTGCTTTACTGTTAAAATAGTGTTCATTTTTAGGTGTTGAGACTCAATAGCATATCCAGTAAGTGCAAATAACAACCAACTAGTATAAAAAGCATAGACTGCTGTCTATACTCTTCTTAAGGAACTATATAAATCTGTTTTAATATTCTCTACTGTGCAGTATTGGAAGAAAATTTAATAGCCAGTAATGAATTATGTAGTTTTAATACTTCTGTTTGATGCATAGGAAAGGGAATAAACAGTGTGCTTTCTTTGCGGTTCAGATGCTCAAATAGACCTCTAATCTACATGATTCTGTAAAATTTGGATTTTTAATTTACTCATTTTCTTTAAGCACAGGTAACTGCACAATCTGTCTAGCCTGTTGTGGGCTGAATATGTCTTTCTGTTCTAGAACTGCTCGAACCATTGACAGTCTGGCCAGTCGTATTGAGGATCCTCAGATTCAGGCTCACTGGTCAAATATAAATGACGTTTATGAATCCAGTGTTAAAGTTCTAATAACTTCTCAAGGATATGAGCAGATATGCAAGTAAGTGTGAAAGTGCATGTATTTTTCCACTTGTAGAGGCTTGCTTTTAGACAAGAGTGACTGAGTATATTAAAGTTGATTTTTACAGGCTTAGATCCAGCTTCAGACAGACCACTATAAGTGCCTTGTTTGTGTATGAGGGTTTATTTGAAGATGGTGTGATTTAAAAGTAGGATTTACCTGTGAACGCTGCTCTCCACATGGCAGGGAGAACAGCTGCCAGCAGAAAGCTCTTCACCCACTTTGGGCCACCTTTAAATGAAGAAACTTATTAAGTAGTTAACCAGAGCAGCTGCATGTGGTGATGGTGCTTAATTAGGCACACTGTCATCGAAATAGGAGATTTCATGTTCTAGAAACAGGAATGGCTCTATTGTGACTGCCAGTGAAACAGCTAATGTGCAGCAGCGGATGCACTGGCTGCTTCAGCTTCATCTTTCCACTCCGAGCATCCTCTTTTGGCTCTTGCTTCCCAGTGGAACAGATGTGTTCGTGACTGCAGTCTCCAGGCTCAGGCCCAGAGTATGGACGGTGGCCAAGTCTTGGCTGCAGAGTAGAACCAGCCCTGGATTTGCAACATTTTCCCATGTACCTCTGAAGGGAAACTGGCCATACTGGCAAGGAAGAAGTTGTGAGGCACCTGAGTAAGTGAAACAAGCAGTGTGCTGAGCCTTGGACCTGCCATGCAGTGCCCCAGGCCTGCAGTAGAGAGGCAGCTGCTGTAGTGAGGGATGGACTGAAATGTTGTTTGGTGTCACTGGGTGACACTTCATTTTGATGTTCTCACCAGTTAATGGGATTCTGGCTTCTCAGAGCAAGGTACCTGTTTTCTTAAGTGCTTTTACACTTTTTCTGTATGTTTGCTTCTTATCTTCAAAGATCCATCCAACTACAGCTGAACGTCGGAGTTGACCAGATCAGGGTGGTGCACAGAGATGGAAGAGTTATTACATTGTCCCATCAAGAGCAAGAACTGCAGGATTTCCTTTTATCTCAGGTAGATTCTTATATGTTCTTCCCTTTGTGATCATGTTTCAGGGAACAGGAGTTAGGTTCAAGAACTTAGAATCTTCCTTATGTCTCTGTAGAAAATGTCAGAAAACTTCAAATAAAAATACTGCCAAGAGGAAGGTGGATGAGTGAATTTCTTGGTGCGTTTATATAATCACATTAACAACTAGTACTGAAACATAGTACCATTTTTTTAAGGTCAGGAGTGTGAATTGGGAGCTTTCTCCTTATTAATGGAAAATGTATTTCCATTTAAAATGCATTTGTTTGTGCTACTCGTCATGGAAGCACCAAATTTTTGCTGACTTCAGAACAGGTCAGAGTCATAGCAGACAGTGAGATTTTCATGTATGGAATTATTATAGCCAAATCCTATCTGGAGCAGACATCTTAACTGGCCCACGATTGCTCTCATTTCATTGTTGTCTTATTAATGCTCCCTTCGCATGAGCCACGACTACACCAGCTGATACTCAGATGCTGGTTTTGCTAGATGTGACAGTCTCCCTAACGTGTGTTATAAAGGGTCAAAAAGCAGCTCCTTGGTGGCTGCCCTGCTGCTGTTGTGTGAACCTCTGACACACAAACACACACACACAAAAGGTTGAACCTGGTTCTTCTGAGGGTGTCGCTTTGATAAGTATTTTCAGGCTTGTTCTTGGAGAACTTGTCTGAACAAAGTTGTTCTTTGACAGAAGCCTTAGATCTTGACAAAGGAAAATATTAGCAGTTAGAAACTCTGCAGTGCTCGCCCTTGAATACTGGTGGGGGTATCTTACCTCTGAGAGCCTCGGCTTGGATTTTTCTGAATTTGCAGATTTATTGTATAAGTATTTCAAATTAATTTTTTTTTTAATAAAGAGCATTAACACTTTTATAAGTAATTACTGGCAGTAGAAAAGATGGGTAAAAGTAGCATGTAATTCAAGACAAACCTCTGTTGTCTTTCAGATGTCACAGCACCAGGTACATGCAGTTCAGCAGCTGGCAAAAGTCATGGGGTGGCACGTGCTGAGTTTCAGCAACCACGTTGGTCTGGGGCCAGTGGAGAGTATTGGCAACGCCTCAGCAATAACCGTGGCCTCACCGAACGGAGACTATGCCATTTCAGGTATACGCACATATAGTATTATATACATTTTTAAATTTTTTAAAAAAAATTTATTTATAAATAAAAATGAGAGAAAAGTTAGCAATATGCCCAAGATGAGAATTGTCAAAAAAGGATACTGGAGTTCTTGACGTAACTGGGGAAAAAATAATATATTAGGAGGTTGTGGGTGTTTTTGTTTGTTTTTTTAATCATATTTTAATTTCTCTGATTTGTTCTAACCGAGAGCGTGCAGTGCTAAAGCAGCAAGAACCATGGGGCAATAGGGACAATCAGAGAGCAAATGCAAAGATGACTTTTAAAAAACATCCTATGTGAAGAGAACTTCCCTTGTTTGCTTGCAGCCTGGCTGTAGTTGGCTAGAGAGTAGTGTACAGGGCACATGATGAACAATGTATGATAGGAGGAATTGCTCAAGTATAAAGTGCTCTTAAATCTCTGTTCATCCCAGTGCGGAATGGTCCCGAGAGTGGCAGCAAAGTCATGGTGCAGTTTCCCCGGAGTCAGTGCAAGGACCTTCCCAAGGGGGATGTGCTGCAGGACAACAAATGGAACCATCTCCGGGGGCCTTTCAAGGAAGTGCAGTGGAATAAAATGGAAGGCCGCAACTTTGTCTATAAGATGGAGCTGCTCATGGCTGCCCTGACTCCCTGCTAACAACCCAGCAGCTTCTCCACGGGCCTTTAAGTTGCTGCAGCTGCGGGATCACTGCCAGTGTAAGAAAGGGAAATGGAATCTATAGGGCAATGCAAGAGGGAAAAATAATTTCTTGTACAGTTCTGTCTATTGTAATGTTCATAATAAAATGTTCTTGATAGCATGCAAAGTACGACTTGTCAAAAAAGTTCCTTTCAGTTCAAGCTTAAAAACACCATGACTTAGTTCACTGCTTCACCTAGAGTTCAAAGGGTAACAGAATTCTGTCCTTAGAGATGGCTCTGTGTCTGTCTGGAGTAGCATCACACCTGAGTGATCCCTGCAACTTGCTTCTGTCAAGTCAGATTTTGTAGTCCTTTGCTGCATGAAAGATATTATTTCCCCCTAAGCTCTCTTAAGTAGATCTTTGCAGGCATCTCTGAGAGATTATTAGAATTGAGTTGTGCTGTAGATAAGCTCTGGATGACCTCTGTTGTAGGGAATGGCCATCTTGGAAGACTTCTTTTGATTTACAAGTGGAATAAAGGAGGAGAAACAAAGCACCTCATTAAATATTACAGTTAAAAATAAGATTCAAGCAACAGGTCTTTGCCATGTGTGATATTCACTTGGGGACTGTAGTAACTGCGTTGGTGGCCTCTGGGTTATCCACTCCATTTTTTTTTTCTCTTTGAGAGAAGTTTCTAATTAATGATCTGAGAGAGCTGCAAAGTTGCAGCTTGTGACAAGTTCCCTACTGCTGGTGGCCACAGAGGAGCCCTAGGTGGTGTCAGCTACTTTGGTTGAGATTTCTGCCTGCCTTTCTCATTAGAAAGAAGGGCCTCTCTCCACTTACAGAGTTCCCCTGACAATTAGAATTTGTGGGCAATTTTTTGTGGGTAATGACTGGGAGAAGCTGGGAACTAGCTGTACCTTGTGGATCACTTCATTCCTGCTTTTCCTTTTTTCCACCCTGGCCTGCTGATTATTATCCAGGACGTCTTTTGAGTTCTTAAAATAACAAGAAAGTAATGTGACTTTTTTGGTTTTAATTGTAGCTACCTTGTAGTTTCGGCGTTACACAGAGCTGTTCTTTTGTTTGTCAATTAATTGCAAAAGGTCTTTTTGAAACCCGTCTGTCGAACTGGTTTAGAATTATATTCATATTATGTATTTATAAGGGACGGGTGGATGTGTAAATGAGAACATATTACATTTGGCAGAGCAGGTTTGAATTGAACCATCCTGTTTCCGTGGTGCAAGAACTCTGCTCCTCAGCAATAAGGAATAGCTACAGGAAACGTGTGTATTAAGCAGCTGCGTGTGGTGAGCTGCTGTTGTGTGGAGCGTGTTGGAAGCAGCCGCTGTGCATGTGGTGGCACTTGCCAATGTGGAAGAGATGGTGGTTTCAGTTCCTTGCAGTACTCGCTCTGCCTCACCGAGCTGCGGGAGAGAAAAGATTCATCACCCGGCTTCTCAGAAATTGTCTATGATAACTCCTGAAGATGAAAAATGCCAGTGGAAAAGTGTCCGTGTCTGTCTATCTTCTTGAAAGCGGAGTGAATCCCGTGTCGCAGGGTTGGTTGCAGCACTGGAGGATGACCCCGGAGCTCGCGTGTGTGTCTGGCTGCAGTGGGCGTGTGGGGCCTCTGGCAGCCCCAGTCTCCCTCGGAGGATGAGTTTGTAAAACCTGAAAGGTGTCTTTGCACTTCAGGTGCCTTCGCTGAAACAACCCTCCGCACGGCAGCTTCCTTCCTGCCAAAGGAGCCAATACGAACACCCAGGGGCTGTTTCAGGTGGCCACAGCTGGAGACTGCGTCCACTTCTGGGCTCCCCAGTACAAGAGGGAGGTGGAGCTGCTGGAGAGAGTCCAGCACAGGGCTACCAGGATGATCAGGGGCCTGGAACATCTGCCCTATGAGCAAAGGCTGAGGGAGCTGGGTCTCTTCAGCCTGGAGAAGAGAAGGCTGAGGGGGGACCTGATCAGCGTGTATAAATACCTCAAGGGAGGCAGTGAGGAGGAGGGGAGGGCCTCTTTTCAGTGGTGGACAGCGATAGGACTAGAGGAAACAGCCACAAGCTGAGGCACCAAAAGTTTTACAGAAACTTTAGGAAAAATGTCTTGACAGTGAGGGTGACAGAGCCCTGGAACAGGCTGCCCAGGGAGGTTGTGGAGTCTCCTTCTCTGGAGATCTTCCAAACCCGCCTGGATGCAGCCCTGTGCCCTGTGCTCTGAGTGTCCCTGTGTGTGCAGGGGGGTTGGACTGGATGATCTCTAGACGTCCCTTCCAACCTTAAGGATTCTATGACTATGATTCTGTGATTCAGAGCATAGGGTTTGTCCCCTTGGAAGGCTAATGGAAGCGAGGAGAACACGTCCCCACTGCTGCGGGTGCAGCACCAAGGAGCAGTGAAGTCGCTCCTCAAGATTTTCAGGCCTGGATGCAGAAGATGAACATTGTGGAACATGACTAGAGACCTTGGGAGTCTGCCTTTTAAAAGGGAGAATTCCGGTGTGTTTGATGCTAATGGAAAGTCAACTGAATATTAGACTCCTCGTTTGAGAGAAAGAATCTTGAAATTCTTGGTAATGTGTCCTTAAACTTGTGAAATGGAGCCATTAATGGATGATTAAGACCTTCACATTGATTGCCAAAGCAATCCTGTGAACCTGGACATCTGTTTAATTAAAAAGCATAAATGCAAAATGCTCTAATCCCTTTGATCACCTGGAGTGCTCTAAATATTGACTTTTGCTGCTGTTCTGCATGGAGCTTATGAGGAGAGTAAGAATTATTACTGATTTCTAAAACTTCAACCTTAACAGCTTGCCATAAAATTTAAGATTTGCCACCTGCCCTATAGCAAGAGATTTGACTGCCAACTGCTTAACCTTATAGAGTTTGTTTTTTGTTATTCATGCATATTGAAAAAAAAATCAAATTCACAAAATCCTAATATTTTATAAGTGACCTTACCTACATAGCATAAGCATGTGAAATTTAGTTTAAAGCTTGTAGACAATATCCGTGAGAAAAGTAGCAGAAAAACTCTGTGTTTATACTGAATCCCTGTGGTTTGCCTAGGATATTGTGACCTGAAAGCAAGACTGGTTTCAACCAAGACTGCATGCCTGAGATTGCTGTATTTTTAGTCAGGCTGAGAGAGTTTGCTAGCTGAAGGCTTCTTTCTGCCATTAGATTTTATCTTTAAATATGAGAATTTTAAGTGGCCATTTACTACTTTCATTCTGACTTCCAATTACTGCAGAGATCACTTAAATCCACCCTTCCAGCCAAGCTTTCAAAGGTCATTGAAGCCTGTGTACAGTTCATGACTTCTTCTCTTGACAATTACAAGTACTCAAGTAGATGCTAGCAGATAACAGCAGTGTTCCCTTCAAGCAGCACCTTTCCTGGCTTTTAAATACATCTGGCAGCGCCTGTGCTCTGTACTCAGCCTAATTAATAGCTTCACATTCAACTTTTAAGATTTAGGGATTAAAAACACACACACACACACACACACACACACACACAAAAAAAAGAAAACCAGTAAAATAGATGCACAGAAAAAAAATCTTTCGTAGTATCCACATACAATATGGATATCCTATAAGGTATTCTCAGCTTTGGTGATGAAAATAGACACGTTCCCAGCTCCTTTGGTGTCATCTAGGCTTAATTCCCTCACATGTACAAAAACTGCCCATATACTTGAAGCGAGGAACAGGAACAAGTGGCTCTTTGCCGAACTGTAGCTGGGCTTGTCCTGCCTTTTGTCGCTCATTCTGACCTCTTCTAGATGTGGGAAAGTGCAACCAGCTCCACCTGGCGCTGACCTGATGAGTGGCCTTTGCTCTGCTACTGGCCACTTCATTTGTGGGCCAATTTATAGAGGTATCGAGTACACTGGGCACTTAGGTGCCAAATAGTTTTTTTCCTATCAACGGTGTTAGGCACCTAGTGAGAATTTCTTTGTTGTGCTGTGTGTAGCCCATAGCAAGTCTGCAGCTGACTGCTCCCAGGCCAGGGCAGCACTAAGCCAGCTCGGCTTGTAAAAGCTTTAATGAGAAGTTGAAGTGGGGGAGAGGCCGCAGGAGCGGTTGGGCTCCAGGAGCTCTGTGGCTGTTTGCAGCTGCAGAAGAATCCCCAGGCTCTTCCAAAGCTCAGCCCACACTGCAGTTCTGCTCTGTGCAAAACAGGATCACTGTTTTCAGCTTGGTGCGTTTAGTGCTTTCGTGCTCACAAAAGCAAATGTTATTCCAGCCAACTGATACGCGTGCGGAAAATGCAAGTGCAACACACAGCCTTAAAAAGAAATGCTGGTTAAATCACTCTGTTTCCTTACTCATTAAAAAAGCAAATACAGCTTCTCACAGCAAGAGTGATTTCAGGGCTATAACTGTAAGTACTAAATGTCAAAATAATGCTGTGTTAACCTCTCTTACCAGACAGCCTGTTCTTCAGCCTGCTAAGTTTCAAAGAACTCAATGTTTTTCACAATAAAACAGTTTATTATTCTCCCACCCCCGTGGTGGGGTGCGTCAGTGTTTTATCAGGACAATCTAAGCGCTACAGGCACCGTCGTCTTTGGTACCTCTGCGTGGTTCCTTATTGAATTACCTTCCCTAATAAAGTCATAAAATGTGTGTTAACATCCCTGAGCAACGTAAATAATCGAAAAAGTGAGTGAGGGAACTTTGACCAGCTCGGCGTTATTTCAAAGTCAGTTTTGCCTCGTGAAGAGCTGCTGTTTGCCTTCAGAGCTTCAGGATTATGCCCCAGAGTAGCAGCCTATGCACAATAAACAGGACTCTATCCTTGACTTCTTTTTTCTTTGTTTAATGTAGTACTGTAATTAGATATTAAATTTATTACATTGAAGCATGCTAATTATCGTTCTCTAATAGGTGACTTGCCATAGCCAAAATACAGATGTCCTTCAAGACCATGATAATTTCCATTATGCTTTGGTACTAGAGGCATGGTTGGTTGTTCTAAACATAGTAGAAGCTGTAGATTTTATTAATTAACCACAAAAACGTGCTTGTGCTCAGCCACAAAAGCATGCTCTCTTTCACTTTAACCTTGACTAGTAAAGCCAGACTCTTAACAGGTAACAACAGCTCCATCAGACACTGCTGATTTCACATTAATTAACTCTGCAAGTCAGGATGTTTCTATAATAGTCACAAACACTTTACCTTTTAGGTTTCTTCCCGCTTTCCTTGCCAATATTTTCTCCTGAGGTAGAATTGTTATTTTTGTTATGAAAAGGTTCTTGGCTAACACTCAATGGTTTCCAGTTCAATCTCTTCAGTGTTACTTGCTGCAAATAAAAGGATAATTCTATTGATTGTCAAGTGGATAGGCAATTGGATTCCAAAACAGTGTGTAAATAGCAGAGTCCTTGTAAACATCTTAGTGTTTGTCCAAATTCAGCTATTAAAATTACAGAACAACTGTAGTATTTTTAAATGAGACACCATTTCAAAACATAACTGTATAGAGAGTCAATCACCATCCTTAAAGACACTTGTTTCTTCAAGGACAAGACTAGGGACATCATCAAAACTAATTTGAAGTCTGTAAGGATGATCTTTTTTCCTTTCTTCAGTGGCCATTGAAAGACTCTTCTAACTTGACTTTGTTCTTGTCTTTGACTTAGACAAGAGTCTAAAGGCTCTTGAAGAACCTGATTTGAATCATGTTCTGGTCGTCTATAGAAGAAGTCTCCAGAACTGCACTACTCTGAAAGGCTGCCCAACAGCTGCATTTGATTGAAACTAAGTAAAACTCTGCTTCTGTAGGAACATTGGCTTAACTCGTTCAGAAGGAGACTCTTTACGTGAGCAGAAGCCTGGGGATCTGTCATGGCATGAAAATTTTCAGCAGTTACAGAGACATGGGAACCATGTGCACGCTTTGAGCACTTCAACAGC
>VZSG01000123.1:361355-377843 GCA_013398315.1 Nothoprocta pentlandii
CGTCCCCGTGCGGGTGCTGGAGGCGGCTCCCTGGACGCTGCCGTGGCCAGGATCTGCAGCGAGCTGTCCCTAGCAGGAGATGTCCCTAGCAGGAGCTGTCCCTGGCAGGAGCTGTCCCTCCGCGTGCCCACCCGCTGCCATCCTCCCTCCCTGCTCGCTGCGGCCACGTTTCCCGGCTCGCCTGGAGCCGCCCGAACGGGCTCTCTCCGCGCTGCTCCTCCTCACTCCCTGCGGGTGCTGCAGGACGGGGGACAGCCGCTCCCCGCAGCGCTGTGCCCATAACCCGGGCTCGGGGCGCCGTGTCCCCAGGCCCCACGGCGCGGAGCTCCCACCCAGAGGCCCCGCAGCCGCCGAGGCGGCTCGCCCGCCACGGCCACGGCCACGACAGGGCCGCGCAGGGCCCCGCACTCACCCTGCAGGGCGCAGCCGGCCGCCAGGCAGAGCGCCACGGTGCCCACGAGGGCGGTGCGGCAGCCCCGCAGCGGCCTCATGCGCCGCGCGCCGGGCCCCACGGGGCCGCACGCCGGGCCTCCTCCTCCTCCTCTTCCTCCTCCTGCTCCTCCTCGCCCAGCGCCTCCCTCCCTCCCTTCCCGCCAGCCTCCGGGGCCCATTGGATGAGAAGGGATCTGCTGCACTCCCTGGAGATGCTGCCCGGGGTCCCGTCCCACTCATGTTGCTCCGTCTGCAATTCCCTCGTGCCTTCCTGCCTGGATGTCCTGCTGGGCCAAAGGAGCTGGGACTCCATGAGCATTAAGTGTCCGCAGAGGGAGGAGACGGCAGCTCCCAGGCGGGAGGAGGGCTGTGGGATGCAGCATCCCGCTTGCTGGAGGCAATTGGAGAGGCTCCGGGATGCATTTCTGGATGCAGGACCACGTTTCCCACCTGCAAGGAGACACCAGGGAAAGGGGAGCTGGAGGCAGGCAAATTGCTGGGGCTCTCATGGCCCCAAGTGGGCTCTGAGCTGGAGTGGGGCTGGACTCACCCGTGGGTGCAGGGGTCCCGTGAGGCTGCCACCAGCACAGGGCAGAGGGACTCCTGCTTACCCCATACCCTTCCTCAGACCTCAGAGCCCTTGCTCGTTCAAGATGCAGTAAAATCCCCAGCTCCCAGCAGCCTGTTTTGGAACAGGCTGCCCAGGGAGGCTGTGGAGTCTCCTTCTCTGCAGATCTCCCAAACCCGCCTGGCTGCCACCCTGTGCCCCGTGCTCTGGGTGTCCCTGCTGGAGCAGGGGGGTTGGACTAGATGATCTCTAGAGGGTTGGATCTAGATCATCTGTAGAGGTCCCTTCCAACCTCAACCATTCTCTGATTCCCCCAGTTTCTGGTGGGTGTCTTGAGCAAGGGGAATCAGCTGGAGATATGGGGGAGAAAGAAGCCAATGAAGACCTATTACCCAAATATTTGCCTTTAAATAAGTTTTGCAGCCCACACTGATTTGGGCACTTAGTGCTGGGGACATCTGGACAACTGGTGGCACTTCATCCATAAACGCAGCATTGGGGGAGTTCCCTGGTGCACCAATCTGCTTGATTCCTGTGGTTTGCCAGCTCCCTCTTGTGAAGTCCATGTGCCCTTGATGAGAATGAAATTACTGAAGAAAAGAAAAAAAAAAAAAAAGAGTCCTTCCCCCAAAGGACTTTATGGTCTTTACGGTGACTTAATTCCTCAAAGTGTTAAAGAAGATCTCATGGTAGTGTGACTTTATGTCATTTTCCTTCTTCATTTTTCGAAGTGGTATTATTATATTATTGTTTGGAGCTCTTGGCTCTGTAGCCTGCTTTGGCAGCACAGCACATGGGGCATATGCTTGTGCAAAATTAATTTAACTTTGAGTAATTTAAAATGTATCCCACTGGTTCCATTGTTTTAATCTGCTCTGCTGGAAGGACAGATGTTGCTCATGAAATTCAAATTTCAAGCTCCTCCAGAAATAGTGACTTTGTGGTATAGGTCAAATGTTTAGTCTAAGGCTACATGCTTTTTAAGCACCAGTGTACATTCAGCAAAGAAGGGTCCCTTCTGTTTAGAAGTAAAACTGTAAAATATCCAGAGCAGCTCAATTAGCCACGTTATTAGTTAGCAGTTCACCAACGTGTGTTGGCTGGTGGAGCCCCTACTTGGCCTGGGATGCCCGGGAGCCTCATCCGAGTGCCCCGGGTGGGCTCAGCCCTGGAGCTCAGCACCTCGGAGCGTCCCCAGCACATGTCTGCCTCACCATTCCCGAAATGTCCCTGTGGGATGTGGAACAAAACGTGCAGGAGTTTGGCAGTGGGTTTCCCCCCATCACAAGGGAGTGAGTGGAGCATCTCCTGCCCAGCTCTTCCACAGCAGGGTTGTTTCGGCCACTCATTTAGGGGAATTTCACAGAAAATGTGTGTGATAGTGTTAGCTGTGCGATTGCTCACCCCAGCTTCATCCTGATGTATTTACCTAAAAAAGCTCCCTCTGGAAATCCCATCCTTACATGATCAGGGGAGACAAATGATGCTCTGCTGTGGACATTTTGTGCACTGCTCTTGCCCTGACATTTTCCTTTTCTCTTCAGAGCCAGCAAATAGGAGCATATCAAACCACAAAGTACAGCCCGGAGAGAATTAGTTTTCCTTTTTTAATTACAAAGTGCCTGGAAACCAGCAGGAGTGATTTACAAGCTTTATAAAAGAGTCATTTTGCCATCCACACAGTGCTACAGGGGACTGGAGATTTTTATTGCTGCATGCTTCGTTTCAGTATTTTAAGGGTTTTTCTGCCTTCTCTTTGCTGCCTGCGATCCTCTCAAGTTTATCTGGCAGGCCTGATTTCTCTTTCTGGAGTCATTAATAATGGAAGGAAACCACATTAAGAACAGCAGCAACAGCCAGATAGGAGCCAAGAAGCTCCTTTTGCTCTTTAATATGCTGCATGAGTACCTTTAAATGCTTTGTACCAAGTGCTTCTAGTTTTTCTTGCCCTTTCCTTTGATCTTTTTTGATTTTTTTTTCTCAGAAACAAATGCTTGACCTTGTCTTTTGCTAAAGAGAAGAAAAATTGCACCCAAGTTAAAAATTCACAGAGATTCCAGCCCCCTATCCTGCAACCTGCAGTAGCATTTTAGGGGCAAACACACCTTGAGAGAAACATTGGGAGAAAATATAGAGGAGAAATGTTAACAGATTTCAGGGCATTTCATCTGCAAGGCCCAGGGGGTTCACTGACTAAGCACCCTCTTTGCCAGATGGTTTTGGTAGCTGCAGGCTGCCCGAGTGACTGTCCAAATGCAGGCAAAGAAGTGGAAGAAGAAAGCAGGTAACATCAGGCAGGTAGCAGCCCAATCCTGCCTTATTCCAAAAAAAGACCCTTCCTCAGGAGGATGAGAAGGATTTCACTGTGTTAAAAAGTCCTTTTCAGAATTTAACAAGTCTTTTTCAGCATTCGAAGTGGGAAGCGGCCAAATCCTGTGCTTTGTCAGTGGTTTCTTCCTAGCTTTAACTTTTTGGCAAGGGCACAGTACAAGGTGTCCTTTATCTTATCCCAAACTGATCGATGTTTCCAAGAGGAGTGATCATGGGACATCCTGATTTGTCTGCATTCCTCTGCTTTTTGAGCTATCTGTAGTCTCCCAGTCTCTGTGGTTTCAGGTTTGTGGTTTTGGGGTATTAGGAAAATAGGAGGGAAAAAAAGAATGCAGAGAAATGCAACCTTCAGAAGCACAGAAATGTGTATCTGGGGGTGTGCAGGTGCTTAGTATAAGCAGAAGTGGAATAAATTTTAATAGATGAGAGATATAGTTCATATGCTGCCAATAACACCCAAAACCAGCTTTACCCCAGCAAGCACCCGGTGCACCAGTCAGCACTGGTGTGATAAACATGCAAACACACCCAAACTCAACAAAATGAGAGGGAGATGGCTGCAAAAACCTCTGGAAATGAAGGTCTTCCCAGGGCCAAGGGAAGGCAGTTAATGCAGCCGTGGGGCTCGTTTGCCGAGGCTGATGGGGATCTCCAGCCTCCTGCAGTAGCTGTGGGTCTCTGGGGACCTTGGAGACGTGGTGCTTAATGGCACAAGCAGACAGTGTCTCCCAGAAAGCTGCACAAGTGTCACTTGGGGGCTTGCTTCCCAAGTTCTGTAGCCCAGCTCTAAAATATCAGAAAGGTTTAAAGAATATCAGGAATCACCCAGGAGAATATCAGAGTCTAGCTTTCTTTGACCTAAAGCTCTCTGTTAATTTAAACGTAATTTGCTGAACTTTTTCAGAGTTCTTCTCCTCCAGGACAGATGGTGAACCCCTGCCATGGGCCTTTAGGTACATCCCAAAAGGGATCTTGGGATTTGGGTAGATCCCAAAGGCCCATGACAGGGGTTCACCATATGTCCTGTACCGTCTTGTCTTTTATTTTGTAGCTCAGTCTTTTAACCTCCCCACTCAGGAAATGGGAGACTCAGTTCAAGTACGGGCACTTCTTTGGGAAGGGGATGTGAGATGGAGAAGAGTAACTGGATACCTGTTTTCTTCACCTGAAAAATTAACCTCAAAAGACAAGGTAGGTTTTTATTTCAGAAAAGAAAAACAAAGTTACACCAAGTTAAAAAAGAGAAACTTCAATATTTCAATTAAATAAAGAAGTTATTTATGTTCCAGTTTAGCTATGATATCAGAAGGTGCCTTGCTGATATAACCCTTCAGATGACATGAATGCACCTTTGGAAGAATAAAATCTGACATTGTTATGTGTTGCCTGGGGATTCTCACTATGAAACTGGGTCTCCAGAAAGGGACCGCAGTGTTGCACCATATGAAGGAAAGATAAGGAAGCAGCTCTTATTATCACTTTTAGGAACTTATTTAAGCCTTTTCCAGGATACTCCTAGTGCTGGTCATGGCACTTTATTAAGTGCCATTCATTATTAAGAGTATAATGATTTGCAAATACAGAATTCATCAAAGTACATACATCCACTGCATGCAGCATGAAATAAGTCTCAAAAAGGGGCAAAAACACAAATGAATCCTTGTTTTCCCTCTTCTCCCGGTAATTTGCCATTACCCCTCCTCGTTTCTAATGTAGCACAAGGTTTTGTCTTGCCCAGTCCCAGGATATGGGGAGAATGACCATACCTCTCCTTTCTAATTGTGCCAATGCAGGAGGAGAGATATGCTCAGATTGGGGTCAAGAACTTCATTGCAATTAAGCTAGACCTATAATTAAGCCAGGCAATAATTAAGCATGATTAAGCTGATTTAAATGGACCATTTAAATATCTTCACCATAGTCTCAATAGCTCTTTTTATGTCAATCACCTAGTACCTCTCCAGTGCATTCAGTGTAAATTTGGTGCAAAGAATTTCCTTCCATGTGCCCCGTTAGCACCTCCACGTCCTGTCAGCACCTCCGTGTCCTCGCTTGGTCAGAAGGAACTGTGGAAACCAGGAACCCCTTTCCCTGAGACTGTTTTGGGCTTCCTCCAAGCTTGCTGAAGGGCTGAGCAGGCGCCGTCGGAGCGGGATGCTCTGGAGACCCACAGCCATGAGGGGCAGCTCCCCTCTCCTGGCCTCCTGCTCCAGGTTCTCCAGATTGATCCTAGTACTGCAGCATCGGTGGCCCTTCAAAGAGGCCACATCGCTGGCAGCACAAGACCGCCCAGAAAGGCTAGTGGAGGTGCCTGGACCATGGGGACTCGGCAAGGGCTGCAGGGTGCTCCACTGGAGCTGGGAGGACACCTGGCACTTTGGGAGATGGATTTCTGACAAGCAAGTGGCAGAGGATGGTGCCTGGTGTCCGCAGACAGACACCTGGGAGGATGTTAGAAGGCTGCGAGTGGGAGGCAGGGAATGAGGTGCTCCCAAGTGCTGATTTGTGTTACTGGGAGCTGGGGTTAGGTGGTGCTAGAGGGTAAATAATTCCAAATTCTCCAATTTGGTGCCTGAAATGGGAGCTGGGGGGAATGTGTCCCAAAAACATTTTGTGAAGAGCTGTAGGAAGATTGATTCACAGAATCACAGAATCAGAGATGGTCGAGGTTGGAAGATCCAGCACTGCAGCAGTCACATCAGGCACAACTCACAGGCCATGCCAGGCCGGCAGCATTTAAGGAAAAAAATCTTAATTTTTTTGATCCTCTTAGTGCTTTCTCAAAACCTAGTTTGAAGAAAGAGAATATTTTTTTGTCACTGGTTTTAACAAGTGTCAAAATCCCTGACTGACCCTCCCACTAGAGGGTTACTTAGAGTCGTGCAGTCCAAATAAAAATGAAAACTCCAAACCTTGGCTTACACATTCACCCCAAAGACTGCAGCTGGGAGGAGCAGAGAGCACAGCCTCTACCATAGTGCTGACACACATCACTTTTCTTCCGAATTTCCAAGAAACTTGATTCCTCTTTCTTGCCTTGCAAATCAGAATTGGCACTATGGGTTTGCCCTGCAAGTCACGCAAGGGAGATAAGGGCTGGCTAGTGTGGCATCCCTAGAGCACACGTGGGCTGCTCTGATATCCAATTTACCTGCAGGAATTAGGACTGAGTGAGTTCTAGTATCTCATGTGTGTGTTGAAGCTAAGCACCCCTCCCCACATGGGCTTTTTATGGTCCTATTCACAGCCTTCAGGTGAGGGCTCTAGGATTTTCTGGAACATGGTACTTGACTAATGAAAAATGTTTAGGATCCAGGATTTGTCCCTTCCTAGCAGAAGGGCTGGCACACGATGCTGTTGGATCCAATCGTGGAAGTACAGCCAGAAATTTCACAATTTATTATAACTGATTTAGGACTGACCTTTATCTCCCTGACTGATTAAAAAGAAGGGGTAGCAGGTGAGTCTGGGATTGAGACATCAATGTTGAACAAATTAAATTCTTTCTGAATATCAGATGTCACATTTAAAAAAAAAAAAATGTCCTTTGTGAATAACTTGTGCATAATTTCCTGTGCATAAAGTGCATTTTATGCTTAGAATTACTAATCAGCGGGTCTGAAAAATTAAAGAATCCTCCAAGCTAATTTCAGTATGTAAAAGAGTCCTCTTTCCATTATTTCTGTTTCAGTTTTTTTCAGATGCCTGGGTAGTGGGCAGGCCTCACCAATGTGACCATTACAGACACCAACTCTATTACAGCCAAGCAGGCAGGAGAGTCTCCAGGACTCCCCAGGAAAAAAGTGCAGGACATAGTGCTCCCTGGTGACACGATGACAGCTGCATGCATAAAACATTAAAGGTCTGTGTGTGTGTGATATTTGAGTATATTGGAAAGCATAATGGTTCGCCTTCACTATCCATGAGCTTTCTCATCCTAAAAGCCAGTTCTCCTTTAATTAGCAATTGCTAATTAATTGAAGCTGAGAGATGAATTTGTGCAACACAGACTATTCACTGGCATCAGGTTTGGAAAAAGGTGCGTGTTAATGGTAGCTGAGCATGTTCTAGGTGGGCATTTTCCCACACAGCAGAGAAGAGTCTCACATCTAGCACTCTGTCTGTGACTCTCCTGTGTGCTTTCCTCAGTCCAGTGTTTCCTCAATACAATGTTCCCTCTGTATTTCTCTCTCCTTACTGCCTTCTGCTGTGGATCTGCCTGTGTCTCTTCTGCTTTTTCCTCCCGTTTCCTTCCCTATAGCAACGACTGCATTCATACAGACAGGATTCCTTACTGGTTCTTTCTTAATCTCCTCTAAGAAGATAATTAAAGGTTAATGTTTTCAATTAATTATTGTAGTTGGTCTTGAAAATTTAGTATGATTAAGGGAGGCGCAGGGGAAGTCACCTCTTTTAGATACCATTTCAAACTATCCCATTCTGTTCTATATCAATCCTCAATATATCTCATCACACTATGATTCTAGTTCTGCCCACAGGTGCATTATGCAGTGTACAGCATGTATACAGAACACTGTGTGAGTTCACCAGAATTGTTAAAGTGAGGAAAAATTGGGAATTTTTCTTTTTTTTTTTTTCCTAGTTCCGTAGTGTAAATTCTCTCCCACATCATGTAATCATATCAAGGTCTGTTATTCCTGAGTTAAAAGAGAATAGCTGAACTCTAGAAGAAAATAAATTCCATGTGTGTATTGAACAAAACTCTCTGCCCTGTGAGGATATTGTGGGATACAGAGTCCAAAGCCTCACTAAAGACAACGAACATGCACTGGTAAAGGATTATGAATCAAACATATGAGGAAGACTGTATTCCGGACAGGGACAGAACTTCTCATCTCGGGTGTTAAATTGGTACTCTCTGTACAAAATGGAGCTTCTAAAGATCTCAAAATCCTTCTTGGAGTCAGCTGCCCAAGACTAAACCATAAAAATGAGTCAAATGAGTATCCCTGCAAGGTCTAACCTGTCCAGCAGTACCTCTATGGACAGGAGAGGAGAGCTGCTGTGGGGAAACTGGAGGAGAAAACTGAGAGGCTCTGCCAAGACACATCCTGTATTACTTCTAGACAACCACCAAAACATCAAAAATAAAAAATTTGGCCAAAGAACTGAAACAGAGTACTGGCTGTTCTTGAAGTTACTTAATGTTGAAAGAAGACATTTAAGAGCAGACTTAGAGAAAACCTTAGCTTGGAGCTTGTTACAAAGGAAAACAGGTTAAGACACAGCTCACCTATGGGAGTGCTCACATTTCTGCAGGTGATAGTGGAAACCTCACTCTGGCTCATGTTTTTCACCTGCTTTTGATGATTCCAAGCAGCCCAAACCCCAGTCACCGGCATCGTCCTGGCCCTCACTGGGAGGCCGCATGCTGAGCAGCATTGCCCTCCTTGGCGTGAAGGCAAAGCTCAGCAGTGCTGCCTTCCTCTCCTGCTCCCTGCTCACATTCACAGATGTCCTGTTGGTGGGGCCATGCCTGGGGATTGAGCTCTTCCTATGTTATAGGGACACGAAGAGCAGAGGTGGCCTAGGGCAGGAGAAATTATTGCAAGAGCTGAGGTCTCTGTTAGCTGAGCTAGTGTATTCTCCAACAGCTTATGCTAAGGCTGAATTTTGCAAGGGAAGATTTCTGTGAGGATAAAAGTAGGAGTTTGGGATTTGTGTAGAGGTGATGGAAGCATCGTGCTGGTCCCAAACAGCATAGAGCCCAGGGGAAGCCTCTTCCAGGCACTTTCAGAAATGTCTGACAGATCTATGAGAGTTACTCTTTGCTCCCTTGCTGGAGCAGAGCTCCAACTCCCAGCTGTTAATCCAGTGAGGACACACTTAGGAAACCCTAAAATGGAGCATAAGGGTGGAGAGGAGGATATATAGGGTTCCCTTCAGAAAGTGACATGTTCCTGTCTTTTCTTATCTATGTATCCTAGTCCTCCAAATGTGCCCAGTGAGGAATTAGTGAGATGCTGAGAACTCACTCAAGCCAAATGTTTCCCAGATTGCATATTTTGACATTTATATTCATATTTATTATATATTTATATATTCATATTTATTATAGGAATACATATCTATTTTTATAAATATATCTATATAGAGACATAAATGTATAAACATAGATATATAACTATAGCTACAGGTATCTATATTTTTAATTTATTTTTAATTAGGCATAGCAGGATATGTCTAACCTTAAAAATGCCAGAAACAGGTAGCATCTGTACAGACTGAGAAATTAAAAACAAATGTCCCAGTCATGGACGTATGTAGGGGACAAAGGAGGTAAAACACCAAGTAGAAAGGTGCAGTGGAGCCCTCGAGTGCCTGATCACATTTTTTGATAGAGAAGGGCCCAGGAAAACAATATGTATACAGAACTGGAAGATAAATGTTTTCATGAGACCTGTGTCATTATCCGCCGGGCTTTGGGTGTGCTGGGCTGGAAGAACTAGGCATTTTGTCATTAAGTATAGGCTAGAACTACTTTTATTTATTTTACTTGCAACTAATTGTTTCCAAAACTTTACCTGACCTTGACAAATGTTTTCTTTCTGAGCTTGCTGGGGAATGTTCTGAAGATAGAGTCATATGAGGATGGAAAATAGCAGCTGTTCTCTGGAATTGCAGTAATTGCATCTTTGTCATTTTAGTCTCTTCACACAAGGTAGAAAATATTTCAGTGGTAGGAAACTGTGGTAGGAAAGCCAGCTCCCCAGCGCACCCATTCTGTGAAATTCATAGAAGATGTGTAAGGACAAACTGTCCCTGTTGGGTATGGCAGATACCCCTTACAGCACTAAACCCCTCGTATTTGAAGTGTTCTGCGGTGACGCCAGGTGGTGACGTGGTTGTGGTGGTGACACTCCTCAGCAATGTTCTACCCCAGAGAGCTGCGCTTTGAAGTTGTCATGGGAAGACATGAATCTGCTGCCTGCCGGGCTAAATATGTGAAGTGCTGAAAAGTTTTAACATGAAAATTTGGGACTAGGAAGCAGAACATCAGAGGACGCTGGGCCTAGTGGTATGTAGTAAAGGCCTGTTCACGTGCGGTCATTTGCCCTCCAGAGCCATTGGCAGGAAGGTCTGGGGGCTGGGTGCTGACCTTGACATGAGGAAAGTGGAGTTTTGTCTCATCAGTGCCATGGAGCAAGCCTGTGCCCTTGCACAAGTGAGTTCTATAAGCTCAGATCTACCCGCATGGAGCTGCACAGGTACCCAAACCAGGTCATCCCCAAATCCGACAGGGAAATTTAGCTGAGTCAGCACATACAAAGAGCCTAGCTAGTGTAAGGACGGCACCGGGGTCTCCCCTGTCTCCCTGAGCTAAGCAGTACCTCACATGCTCCCACTTGGATCACAAGCAGGTCAGAAACTTCAGCAGGTGACAGTCTGGGCCTGTAGCTAATGATAATGCTTTTAATCTTCAAAACAGCTGAAGAGATACCCTAGACACAATTTCTGGTTTAACAAAGGCAAATCTGTGAACTGGGGGTGAAGTCCAAACATTTTAGTAACATTGAAGCAAAGCAGAAAGTTACGTGGTTTTTAAAATTTATTTATTTATTTATGTATTTATCTTTTCCTGGTGAGAAGCAGACTCTCCACCTGGCTGAGGATGATGCTGGGGAATGGATTTGAGAGGGGCTGGCTGGAGGCAGGGTTATCAGAGCTGTATCTAGGGCTCAGGACTTCCAGTCCTCTTTGGAGCCACGACAGCTCATCCCGCTGCAGTTCGGAGTGACAAGTGGCTCCACACTGGGTGTACTGGGGACACTCTGTCACCTGCAGCTCACCCAGCCACCAGGGCTGCTCTGCTGAGGGGTATTTTGGGCACGTAGGTGGGTATCTTCCCTCCAAGGTGCTTCCATGCATGGTGGCTCCTACCATTGGGTGCTAAAGGGCAGCCCTGAGCACGTTTCCCAACGGCCGTTGCAGGTGGATGGTGACTAACCCTCAGAAACCAATGCACAGCTGCTGAGGAAATTTAAAATAGCAGCCAATTTCAGGCTTACTTGTGGTATATATGTTCACTTTCTGAATCTTTGCTTCAACTCCTGCCTCACACCTGAGGGATGATGTCTGTCTGAGGAGCACGGACGAGCTGAGCTGCTGCAGTCAGCTTCTGCTGCAGTTCATTTTTGTGGCTTTTCTCCCCCTGCCACTGACCTAGTAGGGTTTTTTTTCAGTCAAGATACGTGGGCTTTTCTGTGAAGGCCTTTTAGCTGGAATTTTTTGGGATCTCATTATCAGGATTTAGTGTCCTTGCAGGCAGGTTTAGTATCACTTTCCAGCACCTTGCAGTCATTGCAGTCTTCTGAGGTCTCACGCATCTGCTTAGATATTTGTCTCACAGCATCCCACAGTTCTGCTGGGGTGACACTTTCACACGAGCAATTTAACCAGGCGCATTCAAGAACCTCTTGGGTATCTCATTTTTTTCCATCTGATCCTGGTTTTGTAAATGGTGGCTATATATTTTTTTCCTTTAATCCTGTAATTAAGGGATGATGCAACCTCTCATTCCTATCATATAATCTGTTAGGGCAGAAGTGTATGGGGATGTTCTCTCCTCAGGCACATGCCGGCAGGCTGGCTGTGTGGCTGGGGAGAGGTATGTTCAAAAGGTTTGGGAAGGTCAAGAAAAGCTTTAAAGTATGCAAAAAATGGTATATAAAAGATATTATTCTTGTGTTGTGATTGTGTTACATTCAGTAATCTATACTCTACATATTTTTTACAGATCTCAAGGCCTCCCTTGCAAAGTCTATGGTAAAGCTCTACCTACTGCAATGCAAACAGGTTTGCTGTAATTTTTTTTTAATTAAATACCCCCAAATATTAACTTGTCTCCTTTGTGGTGAGAACAGCATGGGCATTGATAATGTTATAAATGCTGGAACATGGACTTGCCTTCTGGTGGGACAACAGAAACCCCCCAAAGCAAATCCTGCTGGGACCCAGGGTACCCCTTGGTCATCATTAGAGCGAAGACCAAGCTCCATCCCCACCCACCTTTAATCACCGCAGACTTTGAGCTCACTCATTCTCCTGGCATAATTGGGCTGTGTCTTTGTTACTCTAAGGGCTTTATAATAATCATTACTGGAGAAAGAAAAGGGAACAGCAGTGCTGTTTGTGCCAGACCTTAATTGCAGAACGTACCATGTCCTTTCAAATGAGGCCCCACATTTAATCATGATGCTCTTCTAGTGCAATCATTTGCAAACCCATCTGTTTCTCCATCTGCTGCAGGGGAATGAGAGTGTTGGCTTCCTTGATGATGTTGCAAACATCCCATCTGCGGGGAAGGAGGTTTCTCTTAAACAAAAATGCAGCCAGGTATGAAACAGCAATGATTGTCCCCAAGGTGAGGAGCATGGTGAGTGTTTTAAAGGGGAACAGCTGAACGTAGATCCCATTCACGAGGGAGCAGGCTGGGTACCGGATAACGGGGGGGATTTTGAGGGCAGGCTCCCCTGCTAGCAGCCTTAGGAGGAGCCCAACCAAGAAGCCAGTAGCGGAGCCGTAGGTGTTAGTGTTGGGAACGAAGAGGGCACAGCAGAGCTGAGGGAAGAGTAGAGCATACACCAGCTCTCCACTGAGGAACCAGAGGTCATAGATGGAATGGGAGCAAAAAGCCAGGCCAGCAGCTCCAGCCCCAAAAACCAGCATGGAGGCCCTCATGGTCCATAAGACTTCTCTCTCAGTAGCCTGTAAAATAGGAGATTGCCAAGTTACAGATGCTGGGAATTTCATTAAATAATGTTAGTATTGCTGAGGAACACACAACTACTTGGGACGTTCAGCTGACAGCCTCAAGCATTGTCCCCTGCCACCATGGCACTGTGTCTGGGGGAAAACAACAGCATTTGGGGTTCATCAAAGCATCCTCTTCTGCTCCAGGCAGGCATCCAGGGGAGAGGTTTAACCAGAGCCCTGAGAAGAAAGAGGGACTCCCACCCCTGCCACACTTAAAAGAGACTAGCACTGCTCTGCAGGGTCCCGCTCCAGGCTAGTTTGTGCCAAGCTCTGGCTTCATCCAGGTCGTGCTCCTCCTCAACAGCTGCTGCTCCTCCAACAGCTGCTGAAGTTACAACAGCTGCATCTATTTTGTCCCACTACAGATATGGTCCTGGCCTAATGTTCTGTAGTTCTAAGGTTCGTGGCTTTATGTCTCTGTCCTGGTACAAAAACTTTGGAATGCTCTAACCTAATACCTTTTTCCTCAGGATTTTTCTGTAGATATTGTGAGAAAACATGGAGCTGGCAGAGAGAAGTGCTGAGTCTGCAGAAGACATTGCAGCTGCAGAGATGGCTCCCAAACCAACAACGGAGACATATGCTGGACAGAGGTAACGTAAAACGAACGGCAGTATCATGGCTGATTCTCCTCTCTCTGCTGGGCTTGGAAGACCATAGCTTGTCTGGTTCCAGTCTTCAAAAGAGAACAAGGAAAGACCATACTAAATCTTTCATTAATATTTCTGCTGTCTTCGAAGGCTTCTTTTCACAGTGATCAGAGAAGGACTGAGACCCACTTAATATTTTAGGATTTAGATTCATTTTTTGGATTCTCTTGGATCACTACAGGTTATGAAGTAAGGGAATGAAAGGACAGGGGATCGCACATCCAGGCAGAAACCACCTATGTTGATTATCATCTCTTTATGCAATGATGAAGGCCACAGTAATCCAGTCCTAGATGCAAATGGACTCTTTTGATCTTACAAATAGTAGGTTTGATGCGCGATGAGGCAATTCTCTCATGAAGTCAGAGAAAACAGGGCTGCAAGGTACTTAGGGAGGTTGTCTATTCCAACCCCATTCTAAAGCAGGGTCAGAGCTGCCCTGCGACTTCTGCCATACTTACAATTTTTAAGAACTTTTCTGGTGAAGATTTCACATCATCTCCTAATAGAAGCCATTATTCTGTCTCAGTCTCACTAGAAATTATTCTTCAAAACTTATCCCACAAAGTCTCTTTGAGCTACTTCCATATCCATAGCAGGAATAGTGAAAATCCCACCTAAACTCAGGTTTGCCCCCCCCAACTGTTAAATCCCAGCCAACTGTCCATTTTGCCTTCTTTCTGGAGGTGTATTTTCTTATAGGTAGTTAAATTAATTAGGAACCTCTTTGCTTAGTCTGAGAGCTTCTCTGGTGACTACCTTTCATTAAACACAGGTATGTTTAAGAGGCGGCTGACTTGGGAAAACACAGTCTGAGTTCTGGGCTCACTCATCTCTTCAGAGTTTTGCCAGGGGCAGAACATGTCACCCACCCTGTCAAGGGGCTCTTCTTGCAGACCAATGCCCTTCATCTGAGCATCTTCAGCGTGGAAGGAGCTGAGACTCAAAGCTTGGATGCTTTGACTGCACAGATACTAGCACACACAGAGGGCTGGGTATGCTGATTAAAAAACAATAATGTGCCTGGTGTGCTCGTAGGGGAAGAGCAGAATCCTAACATGAGCATGACCAGCTTATTCTCTGGAGCAACTATACCATGGACACAAAAGAGCTGCCTACCCTAAATAACTTTTTGATTCCTTCAAGTGTTTATTTTTCTCTTGATTTTTGTTAACAATCAATAGTTTCACTACTGATGCAGAAGATAATACCAGAATAACACCATGAGGAGAAAATAATCTTATAGTATTTTAAAAATCCTTCTGAAGCATGGGCACCATACAAGACACAGCTGAGGACAGATTTCATCTTTTTTTATCAGAAGGTCCATGAAAGTCATTTCACCATAATGAAATGGCTTTAAGCAGGTCTTATAGCTATTTAGACATCACTATGTTGCTGTGTGTTGAACCACAGAGGTCTCCAAGTGCCTAATTCAGGTTTTTCACTTAGTAGCCAAATCTCCCACTGAAAACTTTTAGGTATACTTGACTCCTGAGAGTCTGGACTGTGTAATTGCAAGACTAAATCAGGACTTTTGGGGGTCTCTTTTTAATCATATGACAAAAACATGTTCATGATTCAGAGATAAATCACTTAGTTTTACCTGTTGATGCTGCAGCTGCTCCAATGAGCACAGGGGGGATGGCCATGAGGAAGCAGCCCAGTCCGGAGAGATAGGAAATGAGCCTTGCCTGTCCCAGCGAGGTGGAGGAGAGGACTCTCTGGAAGTAGGTTTGCCATGGGATGCTCCCAAGCACCTGAAACATTCAGATGTCAGCAGTGTTCCCTGCCTGACTCCTGGCTGCCAGGGCTCTTTATTGCTAATCTAGCAAGAGAAAGCAGCCTGTGGCACCTCTTGTTTATACTGGTACTCCAAAAGTTGAGTTGTGCAGTGGAACTAATGTCACCAAGCATGCAGTACTGTTTTTTAAACATTTTTTTAATAAAGAGAATTATACATATTTAATTTGGAAGTGTATTACTGAGTGCAAGACCAACTACTCAAAAGATAGGAAATGGCTAATTTAGTGACTGGTATGGAACTAGTTGTCTGGATGGTCTTACTGAAGAAGCAGCCTACTTTTGCATGGGTACTGGGTTTAAGAAGGAGACTGCAGGTCATAGTGTCCCTGCCTCTTCTGTCCAAACAAAAGCTGAGACCTGAATATCCCCAACCCATTCAAAGTGCTGCAGAGTGGCTGAGAAAAAGTGTTTAAACTTCATCTCGCCTTTGCTGACTGTGCAGAATTGTGAGCTCCTGCCCAGAAGAACCTATAAGCTTCCCAAACAGAAAGACCATCCACTCCTTTTCTCAGCCAGTTGTTCAAGAAATATTTCCTACCAGGTAGAAGAAGTCATCCAACCATCTTCCAAGATACTGTTTTTCTATTTTCCCAATCCAAGGTGCTTGGTAGGATTTTTGTGTTGCAGTGTAGTAAATACTTTCTGTTGCCAAGTTCATCAGGGCGAAGGGGATACAGACCCACTAGGATAGAAATGAAAATAGTCAGCCAGTTCACTAGGATCCTTGCTCTTGAGGGAACCTCTCACATATAGACGCTAAGATATATGCATATAGAAGACAAGTTATGGAATTATAGTTACGTAAATCATGTAATTAATCTCAGACTAAGAATTTTCTTCTACCACCCCCCTTGCTTACTCTAAATCTTCACATTTCTGATTGATAGCATCATCTAGAGCTTGAGTCTCAATATCAGGTCAATT
>VZSG01000123.1:387953-438444 GCA_013398315.1 Nothoprocta pentlandii
TTTGCATGGGTACTGGGTTTAAGAAGGAGACTGCAGGTCATAGTGTCCCTGCCTCTTCTGTCCAAACAAAAGCTGAGACCTGAATATCCCCAACCCATTCAAAGTGCTGCAGAGTGGCTGAGAAAAAGTGTTTAAACTTCATCTCGCCTTTGCTGACTGTGCAGAATTGTGAGCTCCTGCCCAGAAGAACCTATAAGCTTCCCAAACAGAAAGACCATCCACTCCTTTTCTCAGCCAGTTGTTCAAGAAATATTTCCTACCAGGTAGAAGAAGTCATCCAACCATCTTCCAAGATACTGTTTTTCTATTTTCCCAATCCAAGGTGCTTGGTAGGATTTTTGTGTTGCAGTGTAGTAAATACTTTCTGTTGCCAAGTTCATCAGGGCGAAGGGGATACAGACCCACTAGGATAGAAATGAAAATAGTCAGCCAGTTCACTAGGATCCTTGCTCTTGAGGGAACCTCTCACATATAGACGCTAAGATATATGCATATAGAAGACAAGTTATGGAATTATAGTTACGTAAATCATGTAATTAATCTCAGACTAAGAATTTTCTTCTACCACCCCCCTTGCTTACTCTAAATCTTCACATTTCTGATTGATAGCATCATCTAGAGCTTGAGTCTCAATATCAGGTCAATTGATGCCTTCAGTAATCATATCTCTTTCCTTTCCAGGCATGATCATTCTGGAGGGATGCTGCAGACCTTGTAGGCAGCTACCTTTACCCAGCAAGGCTAATAGCTTACGTAAGTCGTATACAATGTCTGGAAGACATCTCTGAAGGTCTTCTCCTGAAGAAGAGCTGTGGGGTAATGGCTAGTATTGATGGAGTTGCTTTTGGTCATGCCCTTGCTGAAAAGAAGAGTAGGATTTTGGCCCTTATCTTAGCCGGGAAACTGATAACAAAGAAATACAGAGGACTTGCCAGGCTGAAGGTAATGAAAACCAACTGGATGACATCTGTGTATGCGACAGAGTAGAGGCCTCCCAGTAGAGTGTAGACGATGATGGTGAAGGCTGAGATGATGATAGCCAGAGAGCTTCCAATATCCAAGATGACCCTGACTGTTGCTCCTGCAGAAAAGCAAAGCACCCCTCTATTTAACAATACACTATTCACGGCAATGGAGTTGCCCTCTTTCCGTTTTCTCACAGTTCCCCTCTTTCCATCAGTATCTCCTTAGCTGCTTTGGTTCACTCCAGAGTCTCATGTTGTTTCCTTCTCTTGCTCTGGCAAGAACCTTCTCGCCTGGACTCTCAGCACAGCTGCATCTCACAGCACTGCCTTCCCAAGCCTTCTCTTAGGCCTGCCCTGCACTCTGCTTCCATACCCCTGTCCACACAAACTGTTCCTGTGCATGCAATCTCTTGGTAGGAGCACCAAGGTCAGGGGCAGATCCTCTCTGCAGCTCTGCCAAGTATCAGCACATCTTTCTGGCTGAGGAGCACATGGTCTAGCAGAGAGCAGGCAGAGCTAAGACTCAGGCTCTTGCCTGCTCCTGCTGCCACCTTTCTGCCTGGCCCTAAACAGGTCACTTTATCTCCTTGCATCTGCTCTGCCACAGGTGGTAATATCAAGGTAACAAATAATATTGCCAAAATTTTCTAGTATAATAAGTATATACAATAGCCAAAGTTGAGCCATTTCAATCAATTTTGTTCTAAATGTAAAGAGAATATTTTTCAGAAATTGGAGATTGTTGTGTTTCTCTTAAAAAAGGAGCATAAAACAGAACTTTTCACCCCTTAGTCTAATACAGCTTCTACATCTGTATTATACTGTGCTTATTGCACCACATAATCTTCAAAAATATAACAGTAAGGTAAATATTTACCTAGAGAGGCCAGGATAGCTGCAAACCAGAACACTTCTCCTAGCAGTGGTGGAATGAAAAGCAAACTTCCCATCATGTTCCCGTATATTTCTTGGAGCGGGTCCATTACTGTCATGTAATTTCTGGATCTCATTGGATTTACAAAGAAGAAACCACCTATCAGAAATGATAATATTTAGATAGAACTTTGGATGTGTAATCTTCAAGAAAAATGTCAGAATTCCATGGCATTTTGGTGTATATCAGACTCATGCAGCTGGCCAGACACAAGGAGCTTGATTCCCTTGCCTAAATGTGAGGTTTTATATTGTCAGGGACATCTGCTTGTGGCTGGCAGTTATGACCCAAAACTTTTGGGAGACCTACATCTTGATGTATTGGCTACTGAAGGTGAAACAGGATCCACTAGGGCATCCCAAATGCGACAAGATACCTGCACTTAGGCAATTGAACTGTGCTAGTAAATATCTGCTTAAGCCTAAGCTGAACTTTAGGTAGATTGTCTGTATCCAGTACAGCTCCACTGACTTGGAAATGTAGCTCACAAGATATGTGTTTGTAGATTCCCCTTCATTTACAATGATCTATCAACCTACGTTCTGCAAGACACCATTTTCTGAAATGCTTACCTAGGCAGAAAACAATAGGCAGAGAGAGATATGTTAGAGACCTGTATTTGGTGAAAAAAAAGTGAATGTTTTGTCCTTGACCTCCTGATGCACCATACATTCCTTTTATATTTTCAGTTTGGTGGCTTCATTGTCTCTTCCCAGAATTATATTGTTTTAATCTGCACACTCGACTGAGTCCCACCCACCTTCATCTAAATATTAGACCTCAGTCACACAGTAGCCTCATTAAAACCAAGGAATGTGTATTGTGTCTAAGACCAAAGCCAACAGGACTGCTTGTCTGGGCACTACTGACCTGAGTAAAGATTGCAGGATCAGACCTGCACTCCCCAGTTTCATTAGTTAGAATTACTCACATAGGAAAAGCTGGCAGTATATTTTTAAGCCTGATTCATATTCACACCAGTTGGACTCTTTTCTCTGACTTGAGAATAAAGGTTATTGCAGTTTAAAAAAATCTTGTGCAAGGTCTGCACATGTATCCTTACTTTAATCTTCATGTCTCCTTGGAGAATTACAGCAAAATCTAATGTGAATTGGAAGAAACTTTGGTCTTTATAGTCCCACTTTGCACAGAAAGGAGATAAGGGAGACGGCTCAACCTCAGCACGAGGCAAAAGTCCTTGGAGTCAGAAACAAGTATAGGATACTGCAAGTCTAGCTGGCACAGGAAGGTATGGGGTCTCTATTTCAACTCAACAGCAAATGCCTGTTAGGTGGCACTTAGCAGTATCCGTCGCAAATTAATGTTGTAATAAGGCTGGCCAGATTTTAGACCTATAAATTGTTCCAGGCAGGCAAAACTGCACCTGTTTCAAACCGACCTGGTTTCAAATGTTTCAGCTTAGAGGACAGGACTGTAAATGCCTATTCTGAATCTATCAGAGCCTGAAAAAAAATCACCGTTAAGACTTTTTTTACGTGCTATTACATGTTGTAATAAATGCAGACATTTTTTAAAAGAGTTTTACAATATTCTGATTACTAAATAATAATATTACTATTATTATTTACCGATAAGAAGGGACAAGGCAAATCCCACCGGCGCCTGGACCCACAGTAGTCCTTTAGAAGGCAAATAGACAATTTCAGCTGTGCCGTTGATATATGCCCCTCCAACCCAGGTGGCTGTGGACAGAAGAGACGTGGAGGTAAGAGTTATGGCATGTATAACGTGCCATAATATATTCTCAACTAGTCACATAAGTAACATTGAGAGCTTGTAAACCTTTAGCTCATACATATATGTAAGCACACACCTGTTTTCTTTCATAAATCTTCTCTCATAGTGAAATGTACCGTTGAGTGGGGGTAACAATATTAGAATATTAGAATGTCAGAATATTAGAATCCCATCCTAACTCCTACCTAACCTTAAATTCAGGTTATGTTCAAGAATGGATATCTACGTGCACATGGAAAAGCTCGTTAGTGCTCAGGCATTTAGAAGCAATTTGAAAATGCCCGTTCATTTGTCTCAGTGGAAGATGCTTGCTAGGGCAGGCAGAATGGCCCTCGTTTTCTGCTGGGGCTGATAGATCGTCACCCCAAGTCTGCCCTGCCCAGACTAAGACAACAGACCTTGGGGAAGAAAAAATGCAAGCAGGCATTGCATTCAGAATAGCAAACTTAAGCATGGGCTTAACCAAATATATTAGCTAGACAAATATCACCCTTTGCCAAAAAAATAAGCAGGGAAGCAAATTCCAGCTGATGTCATGCAGCTGGGGAGGAAGAGGACAGAGAGGAGCAGCCAGCAGCGAGGAAACCTCTCTTTACTGCTCCTACCAGCCAAGAGCCCAGATCAAATTGTGGGGAGCAAATTGTTCCACCCGGGACTGGGTTATTCCACAAGTAGGGCCTTTCTGCTACAGCGGATAACAGAAACTGGTCTAAGATGAAGACCACACTCCTCCCTCATGAGAAGTACCGCATTCTTCAGGCCACACTCTTTAATTTAAAAGTATCTACATAAACATCAGGTTCTGCACAGTGAAAAGAGGTTTGAAAAAATCCATCCCCAAATGATTCACAAAACCATATTCCTTTAAAGCCATGCTCAGTTTAAATTCCTCGGGACATTAAAGGAAGAGAACTTGCTTTGAAAGGGAAAAATAATGCCCCCCAACTACATGTCAGGTATGTATTTTAAGAAGAAATAAATAATTCCTTTAAGAAAACTTACCAGTAGCAGTAAACAAGCCAATGAAAACATTTATATTCCTGCCTCCAACTATGGCCATTTCAGTGGAGTTTCTGTTCTTCTGATCTTTTTTGCTCCTCCAAGAAGCCCAAACTCCAGTAGCTAAAGTTAAGGTGTAAAACACACTCAGAGATATTACACCTGGTATGTTGAGAGCCATCTTCCGTTGTTCAGTTTAGATCAGGGAGAGGAACAATGGATTTGTGACTATATCCCCTGGCAGAGCTTACAGTTAGAGAAAAATAGAAAAATCAAAACAAACAAAAAAATCCACTAGCTATTAAGTTACTGGACTGTGGGAGAAATTATGTAGTCTGAAACAGAGTTGTAATCCCAGGAGTCTGAGAGCTGGATGTAGAGACTACTGGTCATCCTTTGTCTTCTGCCCTTCTTAGCACAATGATTTCATGGACAGCAGAGAATAAGTGAGCAGGAATAAGTACTGATAACAGTAAATGAACACTGATGAGAGGGGTAATGTCAGCTTGGCTTAAAGGAGGGTAAATGTTATATTTGGTCTTGTAGGGAATGGTATGTAAATAATCTGTACCCATTTCTCTAGGTTCTATTTACAAGGTTAACCCAAAAGATATTGCTGAGAATTTGTCTGTTTAAGTTTGACTGAACTAAATCTACCATAATAATCAAAAGAAAGTCAGAAAATGGTGATTTGCCAGTGATCAA
This sequence comes from Nothoprocta pentlandii, assembly GCA_013398315.1. NCBI lineage: Eukaryota > Metazoa > Chordata > Aves > Tinamiformes > Tinamidae > Nothoprocta > Nothoprocta pentlandii. Next base: position 393,315 of record VZSG01000123.1, read on the forward strand.
CTGACAGAGCTATGTTCTAATATTCAACGCAAGTACCTGATTGCATGATTTCTGAAAATAGACAGGACTGTGTGGTGGACACCTAAAATACATAATATATAAAATATATTTAGAATATAGGAAAACGGAAAGAATACTGACTTCACTACTTTCAGAAGCTCCCTTTAAATTGACAAAACTCTGAGGAAAAATCCACATATGCATTGGGGAATAAGTTGCAGACATTTGTTATAGATTTGCCATACAGCTATCTGCTTAGCTGTCCTGTGAATTTTTTCATCTACTTTGGTGTGATTCTAAATAACTGAGTCTATGTTCAAACAAACAAACAAACAAACAAACAAACAAACAAACAAACAAACAAACACCTTAACAGCACTGGCCTGGCTTTCCTAAGTGCCTGTATTTATCTGTGGAGCACAGCGGGGCAGAGCCGGTAGCACCAGGGATCAGAGCAGGGACCAGCAGCACCAGGGACTAGAGCTCCAGCTCCAGCTCCACCAGCACTCGCTGCTTCGGGAGGGCCACCAGCTCCAAGTGGAGGTAACCAAATGGGAAGGGTTTCCTCACATCCCTGCCAGAGCAGATCTGGCTTTAAATCCTATGTTCATGATAAAGTGCATAGAGAACTGGAAGGGAAAATGAGTTTTTTGGTAAGTTCTGTGGTGATGCGGCACTACTGCAGTATCAAGAGTGTTTAAGAAAAGCTGAAATGAAAATACATGAAAAAGATGAAATGAAAATATATGAAAAATCCTGACAGTCAGGATATCCCCTCCTTTAGGAAAAATCCTACTTTGTATTTAGAAACAAATACTGTTTTGACTGATAAAGGTTTTTAACTTTCACTTAATTATTCATGTACAAAATGCTGGAAAGAGATACAGTGCATTTTAAAGGCACATTTTCTGGGTGGCACTTAGAAATACACACTTCCACTTTGACTTCAGCTGCCACAGTCATATAAGCTGGACCTGGAGCGGCAAAGAAGCCTTTGGTTTCTCTAGAATGTCTCCTCTACTCAAAACAGGACGTCTCAAAACCTTAAAGCACCATTTATGCACATGTGGATTAACTAAGTGTTTTTCTGGGTACAACAGTTTCCAGGCAGGAAAACAAGCGGATAAAGGTCCCATCCCTTGCAGGTGGGTTCCACACCGTTCAGTAGCCAGGTACACAAGGAGGTACCCAGCTTCACATCCAACTGGTCCAGCTAGTGTCTGCAGGCCAGAGTCCTGCGGGACTCAACCAATGCTGACTTTAACGCATTGGAAGAAAACTTTGAGTTTGTTTTTTTATCAACATCTGCAGTGAAAGTCTGCATCAACTCTACTTCCTATCAGCCCTTGAGGAAAAAACTTAAAGGAGGAGTAGACTTAAAAATCTCCAGGGAGATTTCCTTTAAAGACCAGGGTATAGGACAGACCTCTGAAAAAACAAACTGTAAGTGAAAACTTTACACAATGGGATGTAGGAGACTCAGAGAAAGAGTGTGCATATGGTAATTCTCATCTTTTTTATTTTTTTCCTCCTTTGGCTGAGATACAATGCTTGAAAGAAGAACTCATGCTTATAAGCAAGAGTTTATATTATAAAAACAATTTCCTCACTCAATCTGTTATGATGCTCTTTTGCCACTAGGTGACTCTCGGATAATGTAGCTATTTTACATAAATAAATAAATAAATAAATAAATAAATAAATAAATAAATAAATAGAAATCTTATCAAAGGGAAGGTGTCAAAAATGGATTTCATCTCCAGCTCATGCAGATATCTGCAACTTAAGAGTGACATCTCACAGCTTATGGCTCATCACTGCAAGCTCCTTACACAGCTGATGGGGAGATACACATGATTTAGGATGTGATTCACTCCCCTATCTTAGGTCACCCTGGAAGTAAGCCAGGAAGAGGACAGTTCTTTTAAAAGCAGTGTCAATGTAGCCAGAAAACACTTCAGGGTTTGATTTAGCTGCTCACATAGAGGAGTCTGGTGTCATCTGAGATGCTCTAAAACATCTGAGCTGTCCACACAAGTAGGCAGATATTACAGAGCACCTATGGAAGACACATGTCCTGCTGGACCAGGACCTGGGGTATTCCTGGGTTTAGTTATCCACATGTGGGATATTCAACTGAGGGCTGAGCTTCAAGCTAACCAGCTGGAAGGACGAGAGGTGAACGGGATGTGGTGGTTTCTCTGCCTTTGAAAGAGTTCTATCCCTGCCGCTGTGTGTCCAGTGTGTCACGCTGTGGTGGATGCTCGGCTTTCAGACGGCCCCTCTGCACCCTGGGCCCTGGAGGAAAGGAGATCTGGAAGGGACGACAGAGGCATTGCAGGCGGGAGGCTGCCCTGGAGACACCCCCAGGTAGGGGAAAGCACAGAGATGCTCTATAGGAAAAGAAACAAACTCTCCAGAAGAGCTGGAATTGTCTTGTGCTTTAAATTTCCTCTGAGATTTTTTAAAAAATCTGTTATAAAAAAAAAAAAAGAAAAAAGAATAGTGGTTGCCTGTGAGGAACCCTCCTGGGAGGAATGAAGCAAGGAGGGGCAAAGGGCAGTTAAACCAGAGCTTGGAGGGTCATGGAATGGGGGGGTTCTGTGAGGACCAGCCTATCCACCGCTTTTGCTCCATGGGCCAAGGAAAACAAAGCACCAGGGCAAGGAGGACGCCAGGCAGGATATTTCAGTGCATTTCTTGCACTATATATTCTTGTCTAGTGTGGAGAACTGGACCGTGCCTGGAGATACAATTTCTCCCATCTGCTTAAAGCACTGCTTTCCAAACGGGCTAAGAGAAACCTGTCTTTCTTCAAGGCCTATTGGACTTGACACCTACCTCCAAAGAAGTCCCATCAAGGTTCAAGTTAGATAAGATGAACTTCTCTCTACTTTCTATGTTTTTCTGTGTTACTGGTTCTCACTGGAGCTAGATTGAAGGCAGCCCACACAAATCAAACCAGCAAATAACTTCAGAATAGCAATATTTAATATTTACAAACATCAGTAAAGCCAACAATTGACAGTGGTCAGGATAGACAGTGTTTCCCATTAGCACATAGACATGACACTAAGAGTCCCCAGGGCAGGACAGCTTGGAGCACGCAGACAACAGCCGTGTTTAGACTTCCTTGCTTGAAATGGGACGTGCCAGTGGGTATCTCCCTCTCTCCCAGTGCTGACGCTGCAAACCGGCTTCATCAAGGAGATGCCAGGGCTGATATTGAGGGAAGAGCTTGGAGAGCTCCTCTTCTGACGGTGCACTGACTACATGCTGAGTATCATCACTTCTAGCTACCTCCCTGCCTCTTTTCCTGGTTGAATTAGTTGGCTTTCTTTTGATGTCCTCTTTGTTCGGGCTTCGCAGATTAAAATGAGCGTCATTTTTTTAAGCCAGCTAGTGGGTTTGGGTGCACTGAGTTACGCTTCCAAACTTCAGGCAGCTTGTCTGTTCTTTTATGCGTTCTTTACAGAATGTACTTCTCAATTTTACGGGACAAATTTCCCGTGTCTAGTGGTGAAACACTGCACCCATAGCTCATCTTTATACTCTTCTGGCATTGCCAACAGCAGTTTGTATAAAGGACTCTGTATGCTGCAGGAGACAGTAGCACAAACAGCTATGCCCATTCATAAAGTCTAAATGTGTTCAAATAACATGCTGCTATGCTACAACCTAGAAATACAAGCAACTTTTGACCAAGAAAATATAAATGCCTTTTTTTGAGATACATACTTCAAGTACTTCATATAAATCCAGGTTTCCATAATTGCACACCTGCACTTAGGACAGACAAAAGTTATCTCACAATTTGGCTGACTCAGAGAACACTGAGATGTCTAAAAATTAGTCTTTGAAGAAGCCATGGAAATGATGGAATATATGAAATTTGCCAGTCATGGATTTTAGCATCCAGAGCTTGATCTTGAGCGATGACGGTAAATTACGCAGTTCCTTGTGGGACTGCTGCTTGCTGTAACACTACCATTGATGCAATTTGTTTCCTTTCAGGTTATATCTCTTACATCTCTATTGTTACTAAGCTGCACATAATTATAACCTTTACTGCTTTAATGTTTATCTTTACTGGTTAACTACTTATCCATGAGATCTGTTCTAGCACCATCATATAGATCTTCACAGATTGTAGTGAGTCTTCTATGCAGTCTCATGAGGGCAAAAATGTGGTGAGGTTTTCCTCCTTTTTGTTAAATGTGACACTGTTGAACTCTTGCTCAAGAGCCTACATTCCTTGCTGATGGAAGGAAATGCACCTCCACAGCTACCACATCTGTCAGATGCTCCTGGGAGGATGATTTTGACGTGTATTGCATCCTATCAAGTATGACAGCAAGCTATGGAATAAGCACAAGGCGATTTGGCTCCGGGGTGGCTCAGGAAGATGAACTCTTTCCTTCAGTTGCTTCTGCAGTGTCACCAATGCTGCTCAATATATTCTTCATAGATCCTAGTTAAGGTCTGGGAGCGCCCAGTCAGCAAGTCAATGGGAACAGGCAGGCAGGATCAAGCCTAGATTTTGAGGGGACCAGAAGCTATTTACATCCAGCCAGAGAGCACCAGTTAAGTGCAGCTGATAAAGGTGTATATTAACAAAGATTCCATTTCCCACGTGAACCATGGGGTAAGTAGTGAACTTCCACCTGAGAACCATTGTATTTTACGGCCAAGCAGGGTGCTTGGGGCTAAACAGATGAGTGTTTTTTTTCTGGACCAGGGATTTAGCAAGAGCATTTAGACATAATAAAATTTGGAATCTCAGATCCTAAATTATCTAATCCTTTTCCACCTTTATAAAAGGCTTTGAAAAATCCAGGTCACCCCCTCCCTGAAAATCCTGAATATTTTGATTTTCTTTGTCCTCCCCCCTATAAATACAACTCAGTGCATGAGACTTATTGCATGAGAATCTGCAGCTTGGGGCTTGTCTTGTCAGTCAGTCACATTCCGGAAATATTTGCCTGAAAGGCAATGAATGAAAGATGATTAGTTAATAGTCCAGATGGATATCAGACCCACTACAGACATCTTGTTCAACGAAAATAAACAGTGAGAAGAAACTGGTTGGATTCAAAGGTTGGGTAGATAAGTCTAACCATGTACCATTCCCAAAGAGTCTGAGAAAGAGAAGTAGTAGGAATGCAAGTGCCCTACATTTTACATACATTTCTCTGCATACTGACCTTTCGTTTTCTCATGCATGTGCCACATAGGAAGCCAGTAAGCCCATTGATGACTTGAATAAAACAAAGGACAGCTTCAATCACACCAATCACCAGGAGAATAGAGAAAAGGACAATATTCCAAAGGATGATGTTTTCAGGTTCTTGGCAAATGCTCCATGTTGTCTGATTGAACAAATAATTGTCTCTGTGATTGAGAAAAATAATTGGCAATATATTAGAAAACAAAAATATGAAAAAGTTTTGATTTGCATAGCAATAAAAAGAGGCTTTGCATCTTCGGACATGACATCTTCTGAGCTCATTTGCTAGATGTAAAGTGAGTCTCAGGTTCTACTGATGGGTTTTTTTTGAGAATCCACTTAGCAGTGCAGTTGATGACTGGAGAGGAGAGCTAGTCCTGTGCTGTGCTGCATAAACAAGAATCCTCCTTATGTTTTATGACAAAGTTAGTAACTAAAGGGAAAGGTCCCTAACGGTTTTGAAATGCATTTCCATATCCTACATTCCTGGCATTGTATCTCTACTCAGCCTATCCACAGACCCCAGCTCTGCCAAACGAGTAGTTCCCAAGGCTAACTTTAAAAGAAAGTCAGGCACTTTGCTCTCCAGAAATAGGTAGGATAGATTCAACTCGGTGTGGTTTTACAGACTACTGTGACATACCTATCAAATATTTCCTTTGACTTTGATGAGAGTCACAGCTCACAACTCAGCAGTCTTCTAAAAGCCTGGTGCAACTTTCACAAAGGGTGTTGACAAGCACAACACAGCGAACAGTAAGTTTGCCTAAAGACGAGCCCTTGGTCAAGGAGATGACCGGCCCAAACATGCTGACTCAGGGAAATGTGAATTCAAGCTTAACCAGGGTGGAACATTCATTCATTATGGAAAAATCTAATTTTTTTTATGAAAAATGTGTATAGGGAGGTTGGCAATGTGAAGTTGGAAGAGTCTGTAAGTCATACTCACTGCAGAGTGTCATTCCTGAAAGGGTAAATGTACTCTCCATCACCCGTGTCGCACAGAGGTCCACCAACCAGCCCCAGCGAGGAGATGACCGCACAGTACACACCTCCCGCGAACCCCAGCACAGCCAGACCCACCGACAGCAGCATCTGAAAGGGTGGAAAACCTTCAACATGGTATTCACAGATACACAGAGAAGGATGGAAAGCTTATGCTGAATGGGAAGGAAACCAACTTTATCTGACTCCTACAACACGCAGAAACTAATAACAGCAGCATGGTACTTGTGGGAATAACAGGCAGGTCAATTCTGACTAGTACAGCTATCCTGGGAGGTGAAAGATTTCAATTTGTATCTGTTTTTCTGTTAAAAGTGAGTAAAGTAAACTTACTGAGCTTCATATTTATCTTGTTAATTAAAAAAAGAACCCAAAACTCATGGGTTTTCTTTCAAAAAGCCAGTACAAAGCCACCACATCTTGGCTTGATGTGGTCTGTATCTTCAGTGCTTTGGCATTTCCAGCTCTTCAGCCAATGGCACTTTACTACAAGCAGAAACCAAGAGGCAATCAACTACTGAATCGGAAGTGAAAGCAATAGCAAACACGTTAGCTGTTTTTAACAACTGATGAAGAATGCAAAAGAGCCCTGCAATTGTGGCTTTCCTTTACTTTTCAACAGTATGAAATGATACTGCCACTACTCATGATGAGAAATCTAATTGTGCTGAATGTGGCAACAAATATTGTCTTTGAATGACATGTAAGGTGCCCACATCTCACATTGGTCACTCCCCCAGAAGTTTTAATTTTGCTCTCTTCTGACATACTTTTAATGGATGAGATGTATTTCATTGCTCTTTGCATTTAAAAACAAGCTTTTCCACCTGGTGCTACCAGTTTATATCCAGTGAATGTTGCCCACTCGTCCTGTCCCTCCTTGGCATCACGCACAGCTCTGCCAAGAAGCAGAAGAGAGAAGCTGCTTGTGGAGGAGACAGGCAGAGCTGGGGGAAGGCCTGAGTAGAGGAGAGGAGCGAGCCAGCCGAGGAGTTAGGGCCCTGTGAGTGGGGGCAGAGACACTTGTGAACAGAAGTACACAAGAAACGTTCCCATCCAGGACCTGAATTTGAAAACAAATATCTCAGGCCTCGCATTTTTCTGTTGACAGCAAACACCAGTGAACACCAAGAAAGAGGGTAGCCATTCAGCACTGCTATCAGCAGCTCCACAGAGCTCTGTGTTGCCGTGACAAACGCGAATTCCCTCTATCCATGGATCCTAGTTCAATACCCAAACTTGTCTAAGCTGGTAAATGCAGCTTCCAGGTTGCCAGCTGATGACATGACTGCCTTTTGTACATCCCTGCCTGTCACTGGAGTGAGAATTGGCTCAATCTGTGCACTCCTTCACCTTTAAAGAGATACTTCAGTTTGCACCTGCTGGGATTTCTCCTGGGATTTATTTAAACATAAATGATTAAAAATTCTGTCTTTTTTTTTGAAAAGCTAGACATTCTTCCAGTTTTTATTTGCATATTGGCTGAGTTGCCTCTTAACAGAGCTTCACTGTCAACAAAATGAAGATAATTTAGAATATTGTTATAGCCCATAGTTCTTCAGTTGTAACTGATGCACTGTGTCTCTCAAAATAAGATCACCAGTGATGCCTTGCAGTAGAATGAGAGATTGATACCCTGAAACTCCATCTATGCTGAGCCATTTCCCCCCATCTGTTTTCTCATTTACCTCAATGGTGCATTCTGCAGCTTGATATAAGGATCTTGATTATGCTGATCATTTCTTTTAGCACAATGTAGCAGTGCAAAGTCAATTATAACAGAAAGAGTCAAATAGCCTCCTGCTATTCCTAAGTACAGTTATAGTGGTTATACTAGACAGTGCTATCGATGACTATTCTTTAACTTTTTTTTTCTGATTTGAAATGTGCTGACTGTGCAGTTAGCTTCATCTCATCATCATCTCATCATTGTCTTAAGTATCTGATTAATAATTACAAACTACCTTGAAAATTAATTCCAATTCCAAATTTAATTTACCATGTCAAATTTCTCACTCAAATGGGAGTCTCAGGTTGTAACTGTTAGATTGCCTGTCCTAGGCATTATTTATGGACATAATGGCATTTCCCCATTATTCCTACTTTATGCAAACTTCACTTGTTTCTTTCACTGCAAAAGAAGTTTAAGCTGAGATGCTTGAGTTCCTTGTTCTCATCATTTCCGACATTATGGCTTGTTCTGTACTTCTTGCAAAGCTTTTGCTGATTGTTCTCTTTGGTGATCTCCTTGTAAAGTCTTCCTTGATTTATCTCTTACGCAATGGCTTGTCTTTATTGGGCTGATGAGGACTTTCAGTACTTTCAGCATTTGAACCAGCAGATTTGATGAAGTTACCAAGTTCCTCTTGTCCCAGCTTGTGCCACTCTGTACTAGGCTTTGATGCCCTGGTCCTTGTTTCATCAAGATTTTTTTTTTCTTCTTTCTCTGGAGATTTTTTTTTAAATGAATTAATATCCTCTGTGGTTATCTAGATATCTTTGCTTACCTAGATTTATTTGTCTACAAAGCGGCTAATGCGATTCATGTTCTATTAGTGACTCTTAAGGAAGGCTTAGAGGGAAGTATTAGATTATGTGTGCTATGTATATAGGAGGGTTTTTTTTCCTCATTGTGCCTTTGGAATGTATGTTTTTAGATACGCACATGCTAAGCTTCAGGACATGGAGGATTTCTAAATCTGTTGCCTTCCAAAATCATGACTTTATAATGCAAGAACAGGAAGGCATCTAGGGATGCTTACAGACAATATTTTGAAATGGATTAATGGAAAAAGTTACTCAACGTGGAACATAATTAGAATGTAAAAAAAAAGTGAATTGAAGAATTCAATAAGATGAATAAAGGGATGAGAAATACAGTAATTGCAGTAACTGCTATTACTTTCTTTGTTGATACATTGGCAGCATGTAAAGGCTGTGACGAAGCCTGGATCTATTAAACCAAGAATTGCACAAAACACCAGGACAGTCCCTATCCTGAGGAACATTATTGTGTTCTCATTTAACAATAATTCTAAATAATGTTGTCTCTTTAGTCTTGTTTCCAAACCAGCCATGAGAACCAATGCTAAGTGTTCTCTATAAACCTATTTTTTTACATGCAAGGTCCTCAAAGCAGAAAGGTGGTCAGACTAGTTTTTGGACCATGCTAGCTCCCAAGTAGTTCTAGTGTGGGCTATTTCCCTGCCAGAAGGGTTGTGCAGGGGAGGAGCTGATGGATAATTCACCAAGAGCTTGGGCCTGGCCTCAGGTCCACCCTGGACCTAGCGTGCAAGCAAAGCTGACACCTGGGGAAAGCGCTCTTGTTGTGCATGTTTGAACCAGTCCTGGAGCTCCTGCTCTCCAGTCTGGTGGCTCACACCATTCTCAGGCTTGGGTTTACAGCTCATACAGTCAGGAAGGCTGAGCAGCCCTAATGTGGATCTTTGCACTATTCCTCCTACTATCCTCCAAGCTCTCTTCCTCTGAGGAAACACATCAGCCTTCAGATGTACCTGCAAAATTCAACTCTTTTTCCATGAGTGGAAGTCACTTTTTCCCAAGAACTGTCTGTGCATGTGGGACTGTTGTTTTTAACACTCTTCATAGCTGCTCACTCTTTATTCATGTCTCCATCTCGTCTCTACAAGGAACTACATTCCATTTAAGCCATCGGCTGATTTGGAGAACTGCACCTCTCTCCACTCCAGGAATGTGGGTGATCCCCATGGTCTCAGAAAACAACAATTTCAAAGATTAATCATTGTCACTATTTTTTTCTCTAGTTTTGTTTGAGCAGTTTCATCACTTAGTACTCTCTTTCTTTATACAGAAAGTATACTGTAACAGACTCTATCCGTTTTCTCTAGAAAGTCTAGAGAAACTCCCATAGTTTTCTCAGAGTTGGTTGTTATAATCTCGTACCGTAACAAATACTGTTCTTGTACAATAACAAAGAGGAGGAGCACTCATATATAACTTGTCAGTACTGAGGAGGTGCTGTCGGAAGCCTTGGACAGCTAAAGGACAGAGGATGCCAAGCAGAGTGGCAGAGGGCAGGCAGCCTGCAGATGTGGGCTGCCAAGCAGAGAGGGCTACTGGCCGAGTCAGCAGATGGAGGGAGTCAGATAAGGCAACCAACCCAACCTGTCTGCAGTAGTTTGACTCTTGGCACAGATTTAATCTGGGGGGACCAGAAGAATATTTACCATGGAGATGGAAGGTTGAGGAGGGAGACCCTACACTTCATGTTGCAAATGAGCCCTGTTCAGCTGAATTTCCCTGCAGCTTGTTCTACAGAGCATGTGAGCACCCACAGTACTACTCAGAACTGTCTTTTTTGATCTCATTTTTTTTTATGTTACTCAAAATTAGGGGAAGCAGCTGGCTAAGGCTTTGGATTCTGGGGGCTGAGGCTCACCTCCCAGCTCTGTAGCTGGCCTACTTGGCCATCCTTAGCAAATCCTCCCCACTGTGCACGTTGTATTTGGTAAAATCTGTGTCATGGCATGTCCCTTGTGATGTACTTGTTGGCATCTTAATGAAGAATGCAATTTGGTATTATTAATAACAAATTAACTGAAGTAAAACAACTTGAAGAGGCAAAGGCAGCATGGATCAAACCTAATATTAATTGAAATGTACAGAAGGGAACCTCTTTACTGTGTGGAATCCACTTACAAAGTGTTTTGGGGAAGTTTGAATATTAGGCAAGCCTTTCTAATTCAATTTATTCTTGTTAATGAGAATGGCCACATAGCAGTCTGTGCCCAAGGCTTGAAAATAACTGAGATATCTGTATAAAGCCTGTTGCTTTATAATATTCTTAATTATAAAAAAAAAATCTTTGTCTTTCGTTTGCATGACAAAAAGCCCAAATTGCATTTGCGCCACTTATGTTCATAACCTTTGGGCAAATGTGTGCTACACATCAAAGCTTCGGCAGGATCAGTCCCCAGAGCACCTGAGGCTGGGGCCAGCCTCAGTGAAACAGCATCTGCTCCTCTGCACCCACCAGAGCAGCTCAAGTGTTGGCACTCGAGGAATTCCTTTTTGCCCCCATAGTGGTGGCCAACGAGGCAGTCAATTAATCTGTCCATTCAGGGGTAAGGAAGAATGAATCTGTGGAAAAGGAAAGCACCACAAAATAGCACGAGGGGGAAAGCACCAGATGAAAGTAGAAGAAATGGGCAGCTGCCTTGGCTCTTAGGATCTCCTTGAGCAGGAAGAAGCCGGAACAGTATTTTGCTTTGTGGAGGATAAATAAAGCAGTCTTGCCCCCCTTGAATCTCAGTATTGTGGTTAAAGGCACCAGTACCTGTCCGGGCTATGTATAATTTCAGTGACTTATATCAGTGGCTGCAATATCATAACATTCTTGCTTGCTAACTGATTTTTTAGCCCCAGCCCAGGGACGCTGTAGATCAAGCTCTGCTTCTGCATTTTCCTGACTTGGCTGCCCATGGTTTGTCATTGTACCTTTCCACACGCTAAGCAGCCATTTAAGAGCTATTGTGCAAACCCTATAGTGACGTTTCAACACATAAATATCCACTTACCCCACATTTGTTAGCGCAACATCCTGCTCCGCCTGCTCCCAGCATCATAAATGCCGGCAACATAACCTGCGAGAAAAGCACAAGCTGGTTTTTTTTTTTTTTTTTTTTTTTTTTTTTTTTTTTTTTTTTTTTTTTTTTTTTTTTTTTTTTTTTTTTTTTTTTTTTTTTTTTTTTTTTGCGGTGTTTTGGGACTTTTATTAAAGTCTAAGAGCTGAGATGTGACTCAGCTCTAAACCATCTGCTGCCCCGTTGTGAGTTATACCTGCTTAGGCATTAGTGCTTGCAGTAGGAAGCAAGATCAGGAGGAAGTGTGGGATGGCAGCTGGAACTTGCTGGCAAATTTCTAATACATACAATAATTTCTTTCACATGGGGTGCTGCCATTTTTTTCCCCGAGGGACAGATATCAATTCTGACAAAATGGAATTTCTGCCCGTATAGGATTTCCTCCTCCTCCAGTGTAGCCAATAGATTTGCTGCTGGGGCTATGGAAGTGGGAGGCCAACTTTCATATCTTTTTTCTGGTCTCAAACATGAAAATTAGTCTTCCACCCTCCACACGGGTGTCCTGAACACTGTAGATTAAGGTCAGTCACTTTCCCTGGCCATACCAGGACAGGTCTGACAGAAAAGCTGTCAGAGGATGTCAAAACATCTGCTCTGTAGAAAGCGGTCAGGACACGGGGCTTAGAGATCACCATTCAAATGTCTCGTTTGGGTAAGGCCCAGTGATGGCTTAAGCCTTACCCATGCTCCTGTGGCTTAATTGAATGTTTTAATCATTGGGATCCATCAGAGTGAGATTTTTGTATATCTATGTAAACAACAAAAAAAAAATCATGATCATACAGATATATATTTTTTAAATAGTGTAGATTTCCATGAGACAAAGAAAATCTTTCCCACTCAGCTCTCTCTTCAGCAGACTCTGAAGAATTTTAATGAACTACCGGGGTAAGAATTGTTTATAAGCATCCTGATCCAGATTAGAATTCAGAAATTAAACTTCCTGAAGCATGATTTTGTGATAAACTTCTGAAAATACTACAAAATAGACTTCACTGAGTGGGTATCTCTCAATTCACAGGAATTTTCAGCACAGTAATGAGCAGATGGAGCAGGACTGCTCCAATGAAGTCGGCAGTAATTCGTGTCTCCGGATATAACAGCAGCCCATGCAGATATACTGGAATGGGAAGACTGCATTTAGTTTGGTAGCTATAGGGAAATAAAGGTTTTTCTGGGTCTAGCTGTCAGCCAGAGCCTTCCTGTTGCTTTGCTTCGGCCAACCCCTCTTTGTGCAGACACTTCACAGAGCAATGTAAGAAAATAAGTATTTGATAAAGCAGGAAATTTTACTTGTACAGTAAACCAAAGAAGAACAGAAAAACAACAACAAAAACAACAAAAGGCTCTGCTATACCACTGTTAACTCAGTTTGTTAACACTACCTGAGTAGATTTTAGATTGATGGAGGTTTAGGGCAAAATTAACAGGATGTCCATGATAAGTGAAGCATGGGACATATATGTATACAGTATGCCTGTCCATGTCAGATTGTGAAGGACAGAGTTATGAAGTCTTTTTGGATTTGCAGACCCCCAAACATTTTCCAGTGAATTTTTCTCTTTTTAGTTACCTTTTATGCACCCCTTAGGAACAGCCTTCAGAATCCTCAGTGGTCCCTGGCCTCAGTTTGAGGACAGTAGAGGCAGAGCACTGAGGTTAAAAAGACATTTTTCTTCCTGGAAAGAGTCATTTCTTGAATATTCATAGGTGGTCCACAGGCAGCATAGGCCCAGAGTCACAGCCTAGCCCTCAGATGGAGACTAATGCTTCAAACCAGCACTCCCTTTCCTCCAGGGCCATCTTTCTTTTTTGGAGGTTTCCTGACTCAGCTGTGAGCACTTTTCATTTATTTATTAGCCTGGCTCAGGATGAAGGGTTTGTTTGGCAGCTTTCTTTTTTTTTATAGTGTCTTATTATAAATGCTTGCTTTTTGGCACTGGAATGAGAATTTACTAGATTTGGTTCTTATCAGTAAAATGAGGACCACGTGGCTCATACAGGCATTTCCCAGGTCTGCATGTAGAATTTCTGTCAGGAAAGACATTGCTATGACACATTCCTCTCCTTACACCCTAGATTTCTGAAATGAGGAAACGGAGAAGCTCTCAAATTATATAAAATTCCACCAGAAAAGTGGTGGCAGAGCAGGAAAGATATTCTGGTTGATGGAACAAAGCAAGGATGTTTGATATGAAGTTCCCCTCACCGTCCTGGCTCCAGGAGGCTCCAAGTGTCTTGTCTGCAGAGAAACTACCAAGTTAGGTGACCTACTCCAGGGACTTTCTGCTCTGGCCCTGGGTTTCCCTGGGAGCTACCTGGGTGCATGGGGGAATGGGCTGCAGCCCAGTCTGTCCTTGATGGGGAGTCAGGATATGGCCTGGGCTCAGGCTGGCAACAGGACTTCTCAGAGCATCATGGAGCACCCCTTGCCTTTGGGTTATTTCTCTGCCTGACCTCATTTCTCCTTGTTTCAGCTCCCTTCACCCTGGAAAATGGCACCAATGCTCTCTTCCTCCTCCTTTTCACCTGTGGGCATCTGTCATGCTGTTTTCTGGAAAACATGTACACTCAACAGCATTTTTTGTGCAATTACCATAATCAATAATTGCTCCTAGTGCTGCTGTCCTTGTTTTGAAGAATAGTGCGTTTTTTTCCTCCCCTCTCACTTGCTGCTCTCAGTTTTGATGTGCACAGTGCTGGCCACAGGCAACCTTTTGGTGGAGGCCTCAAAGGAATGAGCCTGTCATGTTCTCATGCTAAACATCTGCCTTTCCTTTCATGGAAAGCCAATGACTCCTGGGCTTGCAGTGACAGGGCTTTTCCACAGGTGTCTCATAGTTCCACTTCTTCCTTTAGGCTTCCTCCACGCACTCATGCTTACGTTCAAGCTCAGCATGAGTAATAGGCCCAAGCACTAGCTAAAAGAAGAAGCAGACAAGCTGCTGGTGATGACCAATTTGTTGAATGCTCTTATACAACGCTTCTGCTTTGGGAAATACAAGTCTGAACCATGTCCATTGTTAGTTTTTCTATAGACTTAAGCAGTGACTGCGTCAGAGGGTGAGATTTGCTTTTCTCATAAATTAGTTTTTCTTAGGCAGTCAGTTAATGACATGCAGGTAGCCAACTTGGTGCTAATTTATCCTCTGTCTAGACTGTACAGTCATTATATAGCCAATATGCAGCTGGCCATATTATTTTTGCTTGGCTTTTTAGCTGCATTTGCGTTGGACAATTGAAAGAGTGCAAAGGCAGCAGTCCTTCTAAAAAGCCAGGAATAGACCAGTATAGCAGAACATGTCCCATGCTGATTATGGATATTCACTTAAAAACAGTGGAATGGAGAACTGGTAACAGAACAGTAAAATAAAACCCAAAGCAAATCCAACAGGATGTGAATGTGGAGGAACACACAGCATTTACCCTTAGCATTCTTGGGAAATAGGTGAGAATAAAATCAGCCAGAGGAGTAGCAAGGGAGTTCAGGCTGAAGTAAAAACCCATCACCTCAACCCTGCTTTGATACACCAAGATATGAACACCCACGTTACTCCACAGTAAAAGCCAGCCTGATTGCTTCTCTAAGACTTGTAAAACATTCATTTTCAGAAATAGATTGTATTCCTATAATTAAGGACCTAAATGGTATTGAACACATTTTTTTTCTGTCTCATACACCACTTTCCCAGACAAGGTTTCCAGAAAAAAAAAAATTAAAAAGACATTGCTATGATGTTTCTCATTAAATTAGCAGAGGTTTTCTTAGTTAACAAACAGAAGTGACAAGAGCAACACTTTTCTCTTACCAGTATCCCAGCTCCCACAATGCCATTGAAAAACCAGACCAGGTCAGTTATCTCACTTGGCTGCAGAACTCGTCCATTGGGGAAGTACAGGAGAAGATTGGAGACTATGGCACATGTAGCCAGTGGGAACAGGGTGATCCCAATGCACTTTGAACACTTCCCTGTGCACATGGTAGCTCACTGCTGAGGAAAGACATAGAAAGTTTGAGTAACTGCAACACTTAAAGCAAGGGATTTCAGCAGTTTTATTCTTTAATGAGAGAAGAATCTGTTTCAAGCACTTAAGCAAGAAATATTCCAGATAAGACTTACACAGATAATATTCTTCTGCAGAGCCTGTTCCCTCCAGAGTCTTTATTTAAAATGGAATTATTAAGAAATATATTTAAGAGTTTTTTAACTGCAATGAGTAAAAATGTTGATACGATATGAGCTGATAGTTTTACTTTAATTGTTAACAGACATTTTTCTGAGCTATTTGGGAACGTCATTGTGGCTGCACAAATTGATACCCAGGCTGGCAGACTTTTTGGTAGGATGAGGGTCTAGGTAAATGGGGAGATGGATTCTACAGGATGTCAGAGTGACTGTCTTGGGAAGCTAATTTGAAATCTCCACTACTGGAAGTCTTTAAGAGCAGGAAATGTCCTAGAAGAGGTCAGTCCAGCTCTGGGAACTGGGCAGACTGGAGTGCCTCTTCTGGTGCCTCACCAGCTTCAGCTGAGGTTACACTACCAGCTGGAATTAGAGCAGCTTTCAATGCTGCTTTCTGTGCTGTGCCTATCCTATAGATAAAGGCAAATAAGGTTATGGGTTGCAAGACTCTTTTGTCACCTATGCTGAAGTATCAAAAAGAGTAGAAACATGGATAATCTTGTGCTATTTGTTAAGGATAGGTTATTGCTGGGACACACCAAGTCACCGAACCACCCTACCTCATTTTCAGAAATTAGGCAGAATATGAAAAACAGTGACTTTTATTTCACAATCATTGGATTTTTCTTTTGAAATCAAGAAATCATAGAGTGGAGAGGGACTTCTGCAGGTCCTTAGCCCGACCTTCCATTGAAAACTTGACAACCACCAACACCAGGTCATGGTTTCAGCCATGGTTTTCTGTAGATGAGCCTTAAAATACACCAAGGATGTAGATACTGTCACTTCTCAGGGCCACCTGATGGAGCACTGCCATAACCCCTCGGTGGAGAAGTCTTTCCTAGTGACTAGCCTGAACCTCCAAAGCACTAAATGTACTGTTGCTCCTTGTCATATCCTCTGCCAGCACAGAGGAGAATTTGGCTCCATCATCTCTGTTAACTCCGCATCTGAGTTTGGCCTGGGCAGCTGTGAGATTCCCTTCACCAGCCTGAGCAATCCCAGCTCATGGAGCACCTACACTGTGATAGATAGCTAGAACAGAAAAGGCTGGTCAATACTAAAGTGGAGCCACAGATATTTCTCCATGACAGGTTGGAAATTGAACTCAGATTCCTGGTACTGAGATTCTTGAGCTTTCACCTTGTCATTAACTTTGTAGCATGAACTGATTAAAGCTTCTTCATTATCAATTTAATCATTGCTTCCCTCCAGCTCAGGGTTTGCAACTGCATAAAATCACAAAATATCACCTACAGTTTTCTTTCCTCAAAGGAGGCTGACAAAAGGAGCTGTGGCAAATATGATTTTGCTCCCTAACACATAGCTTGTAAAATGCAAGAGTAGGAAGGTGACCCACCTGCACAGCCACATTACAGCCGTGTACATGCTCCCATACATGCACACACGCCGGTGCTTGCATACAAATAGTTTTTGTGACAGCAAAGGCAGTAAACTGCAAAATGCCCCTCCAATTAGTCATGTGCATTGGCTAATCTTGAAGGTTTTGTGGCAGAAGTCAGTGCTGAGAAGGTATTAAGCAGACCAGGAGTAAACAAAATCCATCCAACCTGGACGGGTTTCTCCAAGTATAAAGGTCCAAGTGAAAGACAGTGTGAAGATGTTTCAGAAAGCCAGAGACGGGCTGCATCTGGCTTTGCTGACAGGAGGACAGCGAAATGGTGAGGTAAGGCCTGAAGACAGGCTGCTGTGCTCAGACATGTGTGACTGAGAGAGAAAACAGAAAGATTTAAGGGATGATGTGTGTTGCTGGGAGGTAGTTGAGGTTGACAGGGCCTTCTTCTGAGCTTGCACTTCTACAGAAAAAAATTTGCTTTGTCCTCTGCTGCTGTGAATGTAATAAGAGCATTGTGCTGATACAGTTTCTCCTCTGAGCACTTTACAGTTGTATTATATATATTGCACTGCAGTTCTCAAACAAGTTAGCTGAGATTAACCTATTTCAGAAAGGTGAATTTAACAGAGGTACTTCTCATTTTATGGCCATGAACTACTACTTATATAATGCTCAAGGCTGGGATATTTTACTTCTTTTTCTTCCAAATGTTCACAGTGTTTGCACATAGAAGCAAAGTGTTTTTATACTGCTTTTTTTTTTTTCTGCCTGTTTTCTCTACTTTCCCATTTCATTCCAGCCCTTGCTTTTGCATGCATTCGCCCAGGTCACCTATTTTCCTCCCAGAGAGGAGCAAATAAGGACATGCACAACCTCACCTCCTTCTCTAAACCTTAGATCTCGTAGGTGAGCTACAAATCCTCTTCTACATCGCTCCCATATAGCCAGAGGGCTCATTTCTCGCCCGGCGTGAAGCAATGTGGTGCTGATCTGACTGGTTTCCATGGTTGGGGAAGGATCTGGCCCATTTTCTCTGACCTATCTCAATACCACTTCAAATTGCAGGGACAATTTACCTGAGCATCAACCACCAGATCTAATGAGAGTTTCTACCACCAAAATCAACACTGCTTTGCTACCTGTTTACATCAGAGGATCTGGCTGTATTATTACAGCTTAGGAAAACAACCTAGATTGCCAGAAGCACTCAAAATGCTTCATTAATTCAGCAAAGGTGATTTCCACAGCTTTGTTAAGCAAGGCAGCTAGAGCAAGCTTCTAATTTTTAACCAGTGTTTTAGAAAGTTTTGTTTCGTAATGCTGAGAGAAGTCAGTAAATAACTTTGCTTACCTTCTCTACAGGGCTAGAATGTCCTCCTGGCTTCACAGTTGCCCTCAGATGGTTTCAAGCTTTTTATTTCTCCTGTCTTCACATGTGCTAGTTGGAGAGAGCTGCAAAAATGTTCCCAAGTGCTGAGTTTTATTAAGCAAGCGGTTGTTTCTCTCCAGCGAATGAGGAAATACCCCAAACTATCCCTGGTTGGCCAGGCGAGCTTTGCGTGTCACCCTGCACTATTGATTATTTTGGGGCCGTGTTCCAGTGGTCAATGCCTCAGCCTCACAGGACACAGCGATCAGATCCGTGGAGTCCTTGTTACTGCCACAGCCATTTCTGTTGTGCACATTTTCACGGGAGAGGAGAGGAGAGGGATGGCAGGAGAGCAAGTGTGCAAAGAGGACCACCGTGCACAGTGTGCATGGAGCACAAGCTGGGGGCCCAGCAAAGCAAAGCAGCTGGTGTGAGATTGCCCTCTGCAAGGTGGAGTTTGGGCTGTTAAAATCCCACCCCAGCTTTGCTCCAAAATGTGCTGCCCTTAGCCTGTACAGGAGGCAGGGGGCACAGCTCAGGGTTCCCATTGACCAGTGCTCATGGGTAGGTAATGATCTTGCGGTGAGGAATGGGTGCTGCTCCTTATAAAATCACCACGGCCTGGAAACACACATCCCTCCAGCACTTTTGGATGATTTGCTAGATGCCAAAGTGTTGGAAAGCTGCCCCTTGGCGCTAGCAGCTCTTGGGATGTTGTAAAGAACCATGTCAGTGAACTGGGCAGGGAAGGTGGTAGGGACGGGAGGGCAGGAGCACTGGGTCGGGGAGTGCATAGGGGTTGTAGGAGGATCTGCTAGAGAGGTTCTTGTGAGAGAGAAAAGATCAACCTAAGTACTGCAGGTGCAAGGGCAGGTGGAGCAGCGTGTCAAACGTGCCGTGGCTAAGAGCTGGGAATGCAAACTAAAGAAAACTGCCAATAAAGACCGGGAAAGAAAGAGGAAGAAGGATGGAAGAGCTTGAAAACGGGAGAGATGTGACTAAGTGGGACAGCAAGGAAAGCTCGATTCCCTTCAGCGGAGTGAGAATACAGAAAGTAATCTGCATATTTGCTTTGGCTAAAGAGAGCGAACAGGTAGGAGGCAATGAGAGGCCTTGCAGAGGTCCAAGTCATGGACCAGGATATGGAAAACATGGCGAAAAGTTTGAAGAAATGTTGAAGTTATACTGGGAGAGGACACATACTGAGGAAAGAGGGAAGCAGCGGGAGAGTTTCTATTGTAGAAAACATGATAATAATAACAATTGA
The DNA here is from genome assembly GCA_013398315.1 of Nothoprocta pentlandii. Taxonomy (NCBI): domain Eukaryota; kingdom Metazoa; phylum Chordata; class Aves; order Tinamiformes; family Tinamidae; genus Nothoprocta; species Nothoprocta pentlandii. The sequence continues at coordinate 413,348 of VZSG01000123.1, forward strand.
AATATATGCAAGCATGTTAAAACATAAATTCATACGCAACCCTGCGGGTTAGATTAGGTCCTACGTAGGCTGGGAATGTCCTAAGGTCTCCCTCTGGTTTAAAATATTTTCCCCCTGACGACCACACAGCAATCACTGCCACTGCTGCTTGATGATACCTGTCCTTTGCTCCCTTTGTCACGGTCTGTGGGGACATAAACAGCCGTTTGACCACATGCTGGCCATGCAATGTGTTTCCATCATTATGTGCGTTTGATGGAGACACCCATCGCATTGACTAAATCTGCCAACTAAGCACACAGAGGGAGAGAGGGTTTGCTAAGGACAGCACACTGGGCTGGGATTCGGTACTGCAGACTCTAATCCTGACTCAACTGCCGTCCAACACGGTGACCGCAAGTGAAGTGCATGTCCAGTTCCCTTGTGCCCTTTGTCCTCAAGACAGAAGGAAGACTCGCTCGTAGAAATGTCAGAGACCAAAAAAAGTCAGACATTGATCTGTCAGACCTGTTCACGCCTGTTCAAAATTATGCGAATGAAAGTAAAGATGCAAAATACTCCAACATCCACCCTATTGGCTTTCTATTTTCTATAGCCCCTTCTCACCTTTGGAGAAGATTTCTAGATACCAAAGACTGATTCTGTAGGGCTTCAGATATCTGTAAGGGAAATATCAGCCTAGACTGACTTTATAACTCCTGAGAGAATGGGAACTTTTAAGGAGCAATCATCTGCCCTAATTTAGGAGTAACTTTAGAGTTATAATGGAGCATTAACTGTACAGCTGGACATTGTAAAGTCTAGACATTGATGTGAGCATCAGTCAGTGAAAGAGTAAAAAACCCTGTAGAGTGATCTCAGGCGAATAAATTTCAGCACTGTGAAAACAGGGAAACTGAGCTGAGACCACTGAATCCGAAGGCCCAAACTTCAGCTAACGTCAGTGGTAACATCATTTCTCCAAGAGATAACGTCATTTCTCCATGCGTGTTTTCAGTGGTGGTGCCTCAACACCAAAGAAAAAGAACAAAAATTGAATAGGAGAGGTGAGGTCGCAAGTAAGTCTCAAAAACTCTTGACAATGTATTAGTTTTGGGCTTTCCCACTATCTTGCGGAAATCTGTTGCCTTTTGTTCTGCTACAAAGATTTTAAACAGCTTGGGATGAGCTCAGAGTTTTTACCTGTTTGTACAACACTTTGCACTTAAGAGGGCTTAACCAGTGATTAGGGCTTCTAGCCATTAAAGAACAATAAGAATACTAATAAGCTGAATTAAATGCAATTCTATCTTACTGCTCTTGATTTAAAATGTCTTTAGATTTACAGATTATTGTGCAAGCATCTATTCTCAGCGTGTGATGGAAAGTCAACTAAGCTCTTTTGCAAAGAATGGGTGACTTCACTACTAAGAATTAACAAGATTTCGTGTATAATAAGATTAGGACCAGAGGAATAGCTTGATTCTCATTCAAAAAAAAAAGAATAAGAATTTCATTCTGAAATGTAGGCTTCTGAGTGCCAGCAATGCCACTTAGTCTCTGGGATTTTGTACCACTGTTCTGGGCTTGAAGTCCTGATCCTTTAGGGATATCCAAAAGAAGGGCACTGTAAAAATACTCAGATATATCAGATAACTTGAAATTCCTTTTTGATAGGTGCCAAAAATGGTTTCCTCACTGATTAGTCTAACTAGAGACTAAAGTTATATCAACATTAAGGAAAAAAAAAATTATGATGATTATTATTATTACTAGTTCATCATAATTTTATTCTTTTTTGAAGGACAGCAAGCTTCAACTTCTTTTTGAAACTTCCTAAAAATAATAAGTCTAGTTGTGAAGTACAGAAAACTATGCATATTTTTCTTCCCTTTCTATCCATCCTTATCATCTCCAAAGCAAGGGAGATTAAAATAGAGGAGAAAAGCCAGTTTATACAGGTTGAAAATTGTTCTCTATTCTTTTGAAATGAGAATATTAGAGCATAACAAAAGCAGAGCTTGGGCAAGTTGCTCTGATGCCCAAATTGATAATCTCTATTAGCTGTCAGGCTCTTTAGGGCCTTACCTGGGTTTCCTATGTAACAGAAGAACCCCAAGGTAATTGGTCATGGGGAGGCCCTAAATATTTAGGAAAACTCTGAATTTTCTGTGTTTAGTAGCCAAGCTGCATGTATATGTTTGTGTACATCTGTTTTTTCCCTTCAGTATTGATTTTGATGACAACAAAAGCATTTTGTGTTCCACTGATCAATGCCTCCTGATTATATTGATTTCCTGAGCTTATTACATCAGCTCTGATCTGCCTCTTATTTCTATCTTTTTAGCCATTAGCTCTTTATTAATTTCTTTGCTCCTCATAGCAGCATAGGTACTGACAGAGGAAATATAAGTATGTGAAAATCCTGTACGCTGTGCTGGGAATGAAAACAATTCCAACCCTGCTATTTCCCTGGGTGGTGCAACATGTCATTTAGGAACTGGAGAACTGCAGCAGCACTCGGGTTGCTGAAGGGCATATCTGACTGCCCACTTATTTGGTTAATAGATCTGCTCCATTTGGAGGGCAGTTGTACTGCATGAGCTAGAATAAGCCCTTCTTGGTGCTGATACTCCCTATAGAAAGGAGATGGTCATTGCCTCACTTGTCTCTAATAGAGTAAGTCTTAAGCCAAAACATTATTCCAGGTTCCCCTGAAGGCAGAACATTTTTCCAGGTACACAGTGACAGTCCACTCAATTCAATTTATTCCACCTTGGCACCATAGTGCAGACGATCTCTTCTCGCTGTGTGTTTTTTGGTGACAGTCTATGGTTAATGCTTCCATCAACCAAGGGGCAGAAGGGGTTAATTTTTCCAAGGTGGAATTGGCTCTTATGCTGACCAAGCTAGTGTTAAGAGGTTTTTTCAGGGATGAGCTAGCAGTGGGGAGGTTTCCTAGGTCAGCCCATGCACCACGGGAATGCAGATAACCTGCCCTGGAGCCCCAGCCGGCTCTCCCTGTTCTTGCAGCAGGTACCCAATTTAACAGCCCTGCTTCTATCCAGCGGTCAACGATGCTCTGCAAAGGTAGAAACAGAAAGGTAGAAAAAGTAGCAGCAATCTTATTTTATCTAGAACATCTTAGTCACAAATGACCCCAGTTGAAAGTTGACCCTACAGTTAGAGCACAGCAGACAATGAAGAAGAACTCAGGTGAAAAAAAGACCCATGTCTTCCTTCTTTGAATTGGAGCAATAACAAATATCGACAGATACCTAAATGCTGTAGGTTACTGTGCTTAAATGAAGAATATATAGGAGTCTGAAGAGAAGGAAGTTGTTGTGGACAAAGTTTGAAATAGACTGTCCACACTCCGGAAAAACTTTTGCTACAAGGTGCTGACATATATGCATTGTCTCCACTCAGCATGTTCTGGAGGGGCACTTCTCAGTGGAAATACCTCTTGTCATAGGGCTAGAAATTTCATTCACTTCTATTTTACCTTTTTTTTTTTTTTTTTTTTTTTTTCTTTTTTTTTTTTTTTTTTTGTGTGTGTGTGTGAATTGCATTCCTTTTGTCTTTTCCTGTCTCTTCTTTTCATGGTTTCTTTCATATCCTCCTTCACTACATGTTTACACTGCCTTTCCTTCTCCAGAAAAGGCCAGTACAATGCTGAGCATATGTCCAGGTTACCAGCTCGGGGGTACCAGCAGCTCCATGAGCCCAGGGACACCCCACGTTTGCACAACCAAGGTGCTTCAGGAGTATCACCATGCAGCAAGCCATGGGGACCCTGCAGTCAGCCTAGCACTCGCTTGTATGAATGTGTGTCCATCTCATTTAGCACAAAACTCATTTATTTCCTGACCAGAATGTTTTGTACAGAGACAGCACTGTGCTAGCACCACTGTTTTCTGAAATGGTAATGAACCATGACCTGTGGCCAAGGGTTGTTTGTGCACCTAACAGAGACTAACACTGGCGCTGTCCAGTATTAAGATAATTAGAGCTTTGTGCCCTCATTTTGCAGGTTTCATGTAATAATTTTTTTCTGGTTTTGACTCAAAGGCCTGTGCCTCATCTTGCCACAGGGTTTTGTCCCCACAACTATCTGCTCAAAGTCCAGAAGAATTAGAAGCTAAAATCAGTACCCACCAGAAAATGTCCCTATTTACCAGGCTACATGGGAGAAATGCTACTTCTTCAGCTGATTTCGTAATTCAAGCACCATCCTGTGTCTGAACTTCCCCTGAAATGCCCTGTTTTTCCCAGGAAGCCTTCAGTTATGAAGAGTGAATACTGGGAATATTCCAAAGAAATGTGTGTTTTGTTAAAGCCTGTAGATTGCATTTGTCAGAGCCATTTGGCATTTTCAGGAGGAAAAGTTTTTGCTCAATCTGCTCAAACTGAGCAAGACACCTAGCTTGGCCCAGAAGCCTGTGGCTCACTCAAAGAAATTAAAAACTCCAGTGCAGGTCCCTTGACTGAGGCACCTAGAGCAGCCACTCCACCAAGATCAAAGAGGAGGACAACAGCCTAAAGGTTAAGGGCTATTATTCAGTATTGTGTTGTTCTGAGGGGGACTCACTCTCACCATTTGATTTTCTGCTAAGAAAAAAGGAAAAGAAAAAAGTAATACCAGTTGTGGTGTAAAAGAAACAAATATAAGTAGAAAAATCAGATAAACTTCTGGAAATATAACTAGTTTTCACATCCTGAAGTCTGTCAATTTTTTCCCAGCTCTTTTGGGCTGGTTTAAGGAAGGACAGAACACCCTCCTACTGACCCTGAAATTGTTGCTGTGGGGCATCATGAGACGGAAGAATATTTTAAGTCTCAACATATCATATGCAGCAGAAGAGCCCAAGAAATGGAAAGGTCTGTTAAATATTTTTTAGTACTACCTGGATTTCTGAAAGTGTCAGCCTATTTACATGATCACATCATACAATTTTCCAAGAAATTAAGCAAACTTCTCTTCAGACTAGCTGCACTTTTCTGTTCCCATTTCCACTGAGAGGGCATTCCAGGATTTTTTTTAATGGGATTGAGGAAGGTCGACACCTAACTAGGTATATTTATTTGTTCTCTAAAATTACGTACCCCAAGGAGATATAATTAGAGGCCCCTCCTGAACATGTGTGGACTGCCCACCTCCACTTCCCATATATTGGACAGGGATAACAGCCTGGTGCTGGTGCAGCTCATCACTCTGTCACTCGCCCCGAGGCTCTGCGGCCCCGCAGCTGCGGTGGTGCCGGGGAGAACCACTCCACAGCATCTCCTAGGGAGATGTCAAATCGCTGCTCTTAAAAGAAGCCTAACCAGCTGCCTGGCAGTAGAAGTCCCAGCTGGGGCTTCTACTCTGTAACGGTGCCATCTGTCCTTCCTTCCTCCCATGGGACACGGGCCAACCTCAGCCAAAGCAGCAGGAGCATGAACAAGCCTGAGAGGTCTACGAGAAAGGGAAGAGTCAGGGGAAGAATTAAGAGGGAAGATACTGGGTGGACACAGCACTGTAGAAGAGCACTGGATGAGAGATTGACCCACGCACACTGAAAATAAACGGAAGCCTGGAGGGCCTTTTTACGCCCATCCAACCCCGCACACAGTGGGGAAACACATCGTCTCTGGCCATTCTCCCCTCTGAGAGGGCAGAAGCACTGTTGGCTGTTCCTTCTAAGAATTTCTTTTTATAGAGCCTGGGATTCCTGTAAGAGAAGTTGAACAGTTTCAGAGTAGATAATATCTGGTAATAGCTTCCATCAGACATCTTCTGTCTTGCAATAAACTGCCAAAAACCACAGCTGGAGTTGTCTCAAACCCATTCACCAACTGGCCCTGCTACCCCAGCAGGTCTTGGCCACATTTTAGAGAGTCACAGAATAACTGGCATAGGTTGAGACCTCTGGAGATCGTTTAGTACCACCCCCTGCTCAAGCAGGGTCACCTAGAGCGGGCTGCCCAGGTCCCTGCCCAGGTCGGTTTTGAATATCTCCAAGGATGGAGACTCCACAGCCGATCTGGGCATTCCATGTCCTTGTGCCAGTGCCAGCCTTTTTGCAGCTGCCCACGTTTCAGCATCTGGCTGGGAATTTCTCTGGGTTGTTCCTCTCCTCTGTCCTGTCATCCATCTAGTTAGAGATTAGATAAAGGAACAAATTGGTGTGGAGCATCCCGGCACTGCATGCAAGCCTTCTGTGATGTTCACACGCGTGCTGCGGGGAGTAAAAACCAATAGGGATTGCTTTGCCCGCTGCTTAGAGGAGGTGAGATAATTCCTGGATGTGTGGCAGGAGGCGGAGGTGGGACAAGCTGCTGCAATCGAGCACACAGGCACATGCAGACTGCTCCTGCCAAGCAGCTGGGACACAGCCAACTGTTACTGCTGCTGGTCTGTGTTGCACATCCAACCACTTCTACTGCATGTGGAGAGTAAGTGAAATATTTTCAATTATCACGGCTGTGGAGAAAAACTTGAAATCTTGATCTTCAATGCTCAAAAAGCAGAAACTAAATAAGAAGTACTTTTCACTATAGTACTCTTGATTTTGGGGAGCTTCTGTGGTTTTTAAATACCTTAAAATGTCAATACTGTGTTTTTGGCCAGCAGAACATATTTTAAAGGCAGGTGTTGCCAAAAAAAAAATGTGTGTGGTAAGTTGTCACATCCACTGCTTTTCTCTGGACTTGTGCTTCTTTCCTAGCTCTTTGTTTGGTTTATCATCTGGCTTGCAAGATTAGGAGCCCTGCAGGGCAGGGATGGACCCTTGTCTGTATATTTGTACTGTGTCTTGCCACTTGTAAAGGAAGCAAGTAATCATCACTCTTGCTGCTTTTATGTCTACTTGCACAATAGAAATAATTAATAGTAATAGCAGTGCTTTGCCTATCTGCGGCTCCTTTCATCTGAAGACCTTTAAAGTGCTTGACAAGCACTAATTAAATTAGCTTCCAAGTACCTGCAGAGTGAGTCAGATATAATGATCCCCATTGCAGATGAGCATGCGGGTGGCACAGAGAGAAGTGCAGCCTAACTGGGTGCTTACAGTTAGTCAGCTGAGGCCATGTTTCCTTCATGGATGGAGGTTGCTCAGCACTTCTGAGGCTCTGGGTGATTTCTCCAGTGCCCAAAGGTGAGTTTTGAAGGTCTATTTTTTATTTCCGAAGCAGAGAGATACTGGACCTGCATGATCTGCCCAAAGTCTTGCAGGAGGTGCGAGAAGGCATTTCAGGCACCGTGATTCATGAAGCCTGCCATTCGAAATGCTAGCCTGGATTGAGAAAGGAGGAAGCTCTCCTTATGCCATGTCGCCATCAGTGGGAGTAGGCACAGATGTGGTGACTCTGCTTGAGTTATTCCTCGTTTCACAAACGTAAGTGGACTCCAGTGCAGAAACACCCTGGCAGCCTGGGGCAAGCCAGCCTCGACTCAGCCTGGCACAGCCACTCTTGCCTGGCACAGCCTTGCACTTCGTAAGTCTTTTGGAGAAGGATCAGTATACGGGCTGCTAAATTTGCTCAATGGTGTATGCATGGTGTGGACTTACCAGACTGCCTCTCTGTCAGTGCTTACAAGCCCCTACTTATAAGGAAAGTTGCCCAGAGACATAATCCAACACTTAGGGTTTAGGACTTATTCCACAACTTATTCCACGGCTTATTCCACAACTGTCTTCTCTCTTGTATGTCTTGCTGAAACTAAGACAGTGCTCTGCTCCTCCCAGGACTAAACTCACCAGGGGAAAGGAGAGATGTGGTAAAAGCAGAGCAGAGGAAATGAGGGTCAGTAGGAACTATGTGAGATTTGACACTAGTTCTGAATGATTAAAACAGGCAAATTACATTTTGGAAGACCACAGCAAGTTCTTACAGGCAAGTCTTTAGTGCTGTTTGGTTGTTTTGGGCAACAACTGTGTGGAGGGAAGAGAAAGCTCTTTTTCCATACACTGTTTTTTTTCTTATTTAATACTAGACTTGGGAGCTTTCCACTCTGTCCGGTGGGACTCTGGCTATAGGAAAGGTTTATTTTTATAGGATGCAACAGAATCAGTGAAGAATGGTCTAAATTGTAAGCTTTGCAGACACAAATGGAAGACTGTCCGAGTGTTGAGAGTCACCTTCACAGATCATGTCTTTTCACTACAGACAACCATTCAGGCTTCTAGAAAGCCATGGCGTATTTCCCACTTGCTCCTTTTCAAAGAGAAGAACTGGACAGGAGTTATCCAGACAGCAGTTGCCCCTTGTTATCTCCATCAGCACACACAGCAGCCCCTTGTGAAGTATCTTTTGATGGTAGGAATTTGGTGTTTTATAGCTTTCTTTGCAATGCCTCATAGAGGAATGCCTGCTAAATAAAACATTTTGGAAGCTTTTTGTCATATATAATAACATCATTTCTTTCTTTCTTTTATTTTTTTTTTCCTAGCAATACTCCTTGCCTTCCTTTCTACTTTCTGCTTTAAACACTCACGCTTAGTTTTCCAGCGCTGCCGTTTCTTACCACAACTCTCCTATTTACCTGGAGAGAAAACAGGGCAATGATCTCATAGCAGGAAGTCAAAAGGGCCAAGTTCTCTCTAGAGTAAGTAGGTCAGCACCATGAGAAGCATTCGAAGGGGATCCCATGAGGCCCACGGCGAGGCTGGAGGAGAGTTGGGCCTGTGGCGGAGCTGCTAAGGGGAAAACCAAGGTGGCCCTGGGCACTGACACTCCTCCAGCAGGCAGGCAGCCAAGGCAGGCCTGGTGGGGATGGGAAGAGTTCCTTGTGCAACCAAGTCACCAACAGGCATCACTGCTGGGAAGAGGAAAGGTTGAGCAGGACCTCAACCTCCACCTCCACTGTGTGCTCAGAGGAAAGGAGGTGGGCAGGGAGGAGGGCTGTTACTCTGCTTAGTATGTTGGAAAGTGCCAGCAGGCTGTTCTCTTCATGCACAAGCACATGGAAGTTACCTAACCTTCTTAAATTTCCTCATTTGTTTAATAGGACTAATGAAGAATGATGACGTAAAGTTAAGCTCTTTCATGTTTGTTAGGAACTACAATGGGCAGCACCATAGAAACCCATGAATAATGTACCTTGAAGTTCTGTCGAGGTATTAGTCTTGTTTTAACAGTGCAGATATTACATGAGTTGCTACATGCAAGAAGCTTCTCTTAATTAGGATCAAAACTTCATTTTTTTAAAAAAGATTTGCTTTAATGGCTTTTGAGACTGAATGCATTTCACTTACTCTGTCTTTCTGGCAATTTATTATAATTTCTTCTTGAAATTTACAGGTTCCTTTTTGTCCAGTGTTAGACACCCTACTTATTATTTTCTCCTTTCACTATCTTCGACTTTTATTTTCTTGCTCTCTCATGTATGATCAGTTTCTCTAAAGCCTAAATTCATCTTTGAAATTTCTCTGAGCCTTCATCAGGGCAGCTGTAGGATGGTGTTCAAACACAGAATGAAAAAGAAATGAGCTGTATGGCTGGTTCTCAAAAAATGGGATCTCTCTTTTCCATTTCATACCTTGGCTCAAGGACTATCTGCAACTGGAAATGTACCAAAACAGCTATTCTGCAAGAAGAATATGTACAGAGATGCAGGGAGAAAATTAATCTGCTATAATCATCTCCAGACAGCCCTTGTGAAATTTCCATTTGTGACCCTGACTCTGGTACATGGACTAAACCCGGATGGCTGGAGGGCAACACTGGGGAGCTGTTCGGGTCCTCACATGGGAGTCTGGAGGGCTGGAGCCAGCCTCAGTCCTGCCACAGGGACTTCTGGATGGAAGTGAGTCAGACTGGGTCTCTGCGCCAACTGCAAAGCGTGTTACAGTTGCTTTTCTAAAATCTATCCCAGTTTTCTTCCTTCAGCTCCATGTAACTATTCTTTGAAGTTATAGTGTGCTCATCACTTTTCAACACTTTTTGTTTTTTTGGTCTTTCTGTCTCCAACAGACTTGTAGCACACCTGGGAATAAGGAGGTATACATATCAAGAAAGGCTTTCTTGACAAAGCCCTATCCAGCATTGCAAACAGAATTGCCAAAAATCTTGGAGGAAAGACTCCAAATGACCAGTTCATACTCAAAAGATTCAGCTAATTCAAATAAACCTTGTCTTACTATTCAAGAATATGAAGTAAGGTTTGCCTTCCAATCACTTCTGTTGCAACTGAAAAGATTATTAGAAAGTGCAAGAGGAATTGTTTTGCACTGAGGTACTATGGAGTTTTTGTATTTAATAAGAGTTGGAAATGGCTGGAAAGTGTGAGGAAAAAAAGGGGAAGGAGAAGAATGTCTTAGTTCAAAGCCTGGTGTGGAGCTTGGGTAGGTGCAACTCAGATCCCAGCTATGCCAAGGGCACTCTTCATCTCCTTGAAGTAGTCACTACAGGTATGACTCCAGCTTTGGTGGCAACACCAGTTGACAGAAGTCTTATGTTGGAATCAGATGGAACAGTTCTCCACCCTGGGCTGCAGCTGACGCAAACTGACATAGCAGAAAGCCCAGGGATGAGTGTATCGGAACAGGATCTGTACTGTGATCCAGAAAAAGCAGAGAGACCAGCGGAGTTACTCTGCTTGAGCTTCAGCTCACCATCTGCTAAATGGAAGATACAAGTTGGTCTTCGGTAGTTGGTTGTCTAAATAAAGGGCTCATTTCTGAACTTGTGTCACCAAATTTCAAGGAACTGAGGTAAAAATTCAAAAATATCTCTTCATTGACCTAACAGTCATCATGATGTTAACTTGTAGTTAATTCAGTAAAATTAGATGAAAACAAGTATGGACTTTAGAGGATTAAGCTGAGCCAATTATTGCAAGCTTATTCCTGTTGTACCTGAGAAGCTCCATTACTGATTTTTTCAGGGTTCCTTCATAGACTAGCAGTCAAGATACTAATGTCCTTCATACCTGTGAACATCACTACAAAACCAGAGAACCCAAACTTGCACTAGTTTTAGCCTTCAGAGGCACAGAAGCTCTCGGAGGAGCTAGTTTCCAGCCATTTTTTTTTTTTTTTTTTGCTGAAAGTATCCTCAACAGAGGGACAAACTTAATCCCATTACCTTCCTGCCTGAAGGGAATTATCCAGAAATTTTCCTGATGCAAGGAAGCTATTCTTTCATCTCTTTTTCTGAGTCATGCCTACAGCACCTGTCCGGAATGTAAATGTGTCTGCTTTTAATGATGTGACAAGGTAATTAAGTGCTAATGCGTGGATGCAAAGGGTATACAAGGTGCCAGATCTAGTAAATGCTGAAGCCAAACTAAGGCGTTTACCAGATTTACAACACTTTTGCAGATATAAGGTGTTAATGTTCAGACATTATTACTGTTACAGGAAGAAATTTCATAGTAAGAGACAAAGATATTCACTTCCTATTTGCGTTTTGAATATGTATTCTGGCAAACATGCAACAGGGCCCCAATCCTGGTCACATGAGGAGCAATAGGAAAACTAGGACATAGCACTATTATTATTTAAATGACAAAACAGCAGTCAGATGTCAGCTCAGAATTAGACACTCCCCCTTCCTATTCACCATTAGCTTGGTGTAATATGAGCTAGATGAGCTTATATAAATAAATTCATGTTAGATATATAATAGAAACCTTTAGTTACAAAAAAATAAAGCAAGATAAAATCAAGGTTAATTTGTCTGGATGAAATTTGTCCTGTATCAGACCTTTAAATTTCTCCATTGTCTGTAAAGGGTTGATTTAAGCAGCTAAGTGTATGCAAGCTCATTCAAGGTGCATGTTATCCTCTAACTAAACATATTTCCTATTCAAATACAAACCCCAGACTATATTATGACAATAATCATTTGCATAACAAGTACCCAGCTCTGTAAACTCAGTTACTTGTGTGACAGAGTTGACACTCAGAGTTTGCCTGGGCTCAGAGGACAGCTGTTCTGGATGATGGATGAATGCACTGTGGCAGGATGCAGGGTCCTCGGCCCTGTCAAAGACCACAGTAAGATCCTGTCAACCTCTAAGTGTCACCTTGGCCTTTGCACAGCTCCAGAGCCCACCATCTGGCCTATAATTCCCACTAGCATTACATATTTGACAGCTAGTGGAAAAAAATCTCTTCCTGTCCTGCGCTCATTGCCTCTTCTTTTGCTTTCTAATTATGCCTTTTAGAATCGCAATGCTATTAGCTGGAATTGTTTGAGAAACAAATGAGGACACAACAAAGCAATGGAAGAAGAAGATGATTTTTAAGTAATGGTATTGTAGAGAACACAGAATGACCAGAGATGCTGAAAGTCTGAGCAGTGTGTGATTTGAAAAAAAAAATTAAAAAAATATAAAGAGAGGACAGCATTGCAAAGATGATCAAGAAATCAGTATCTGTCAGATCAAGGACCTTTTTACAGCATCTATGTCACTATATCACTTCCCTTCCCACTGTCTGTCAGTTTATTGACTTGAGACAGAGAGCTTCATCTTGTATCGGAGTGGCTTCCCTCCGAGGGGCTCTAACTTTTAAAACTATGTTAAGCTCATCATTTGCAATTGTCAGACTATATTTTTAGCCGTGTATGATGGGTTTTCAGTAATCATGTCTAAAGAGATGCAATACATCATAGCCTAAAGAAACTGAAAGCTTCCTTAATAAGTTCCTCTGCATAATTTCTGAATGTAGTTGAGACTCACCATGGACCAGGTGCCTAGAAAATGTGTTGATGTGAATTGCATTTGCTTTCTGAGTGAGATATGTGTGATTTCAGAGAAACATGCACTTCAGAGAGAGGCATTTAGTGCAGCCAACCCTATGAGCAGACGTAGCTGTAGCATGGAGCCAGAGCCAACTGGAGCCAACTTCGTGCAACCACCATCTAAAAATCCATTCACTTTGCTGCACTGGATTTGCCTCATGTTGTTTAATGTGCCACCACCAAGTTCACTTGAGAAGCCCCTAATAACTTCACCAATGAATAAACATTAACTTGGAGAGGAAGAGGTCAAACAGTTCTGGAGCTGGAAGGGAAATTTCACAACTGTTAAACCTGTGAATGAATCTTAGGTGAAATACTGTATATAAAAGTCTTTAATCAGCTAAAAATTAGTATGATTTTGCAAAGTGTTTTATACTTATGTGACTTCTTGGGGATGTTAAGTTTAGAGTTCATACTCATAGTGGTTTATACTTAGTTTTGACAGGGCATAACACAGACGTCTTCTTAGAGAAAGTTAGGCTAAAAGGAAGTGAGATTTTCTAGAGAGCTATGTGGATATGTTAATTAAAAAGTACAGTAAAAAAAGTCATCACTGCATACCTTAAATTTTAGGTATCAAAATGGAAAATCTTTAAAAAGTCTCGGGTTTTCAGAAATCTTTGTTACAAAGTGTCTTGCTGTAAAAATGAATACATCCAGATCCCTCTTCATATCAACAGATAGGTCAGAAAAGCCTAGAAATTGGAACAATAATGACAAAGTTTCTCTTTTTTTTTTTCTCTGATAATCATGGAGTGTGATATATATTCACTGAATATAACACTATCATTGAATTAAGGCTTCAAGATGTTAGTTTTAGAAATCTCAGAAGGGTTAATAAAGTGACCTAAGAAAATCTTCAATAGAACAGCAACAACAATGAAAACGATTCGGAAAGACCAGAAAAAAAAGAAAAATAAAAATGTCAAAGAGAAAGAAAAATGTCCCAGCCTAAAAAAAAAAAAAAAAAAAAAAAAAAAAAAAAAAAAAAAAAAAAAAAAAAAAAAAAAAAAAAAAAACTGACTGACTGGCTGACTGTCTCCTGACAGGTAAGTGAGCAATTTAGGCATTCGCTAAAGGACTGGCAAGAGCCCTGTCATGGTATCACCCTCCTCCCTAGCCCTGCTCTGCATAGCCAGGCTCTCTACCTATCCCAGTCCTAACCTGTTGAAAAGGAGGAGCTTTGCTCTGTCCATTCCTTATTTATAACTTGTTGAGAGCCAGGAGGGAGGGGTGAGCTCCCAGTGGTGCATCCTGCTGCTGCCTGCCCGCTGCCAGCCTTGCAGGCAGAATTACAAATGCCTTCTGTGCAGCTTGGAGGCTGCCTTCGCACGCTTGGGTTCCTCTGGCTGTTTGCACTCGGAGAAGCAAGGGTCAGGACCTATTACATCGGGATCGTGGAAGAGAACTGGGACTATGCACCAAGCGGGAAAAATCTAATCACAGGACAAAGTCTCTTGGAGGACAAGTAAGTCACTGGGACCTTTGCTAACTCAGAGATGTATTAATGACTTAAAGGAAAATTGACTATACTGTTAATTTAGCTGTCGATGTCTTAAGCTGGTTTCTATTTGTTCTTCTGATATTGTTGTGATGTTAAGGATTTCAAGTTCAAGGTAAGAAGAGACATTGGCTGAACTTACCTCCTGTCATGGTTGATTTAACAGGGTGGTGGTTATTGTGCATTTGAAGGGACATTAAAGAATGGATATTTGTCCGAGAAGTGTCATGCAGCTTGTTTCACAGAAGCAGAGATATTTCTAGGAATGATTTTCTCAGCTGGAATTGCAATTTTGCCATAATTGAGCACAATTGTTAACAATGAGGCATGTAGGTCTGTTCCATGGTTCACCCATTTCTCAGGTCAGCGTGCAGACTTTTGTTTAGGAAACCCAAACAAATTAGGTAGATGCTTAAACACCCGACTGAGAATGGCTGCACTGAAGCCCCTATCACCACCTGTGCTGAAAGCAGAGCAGGTAAGCGCCTTGCAGTGTCCTGTCCCGGCCAGAGGAGGACAAGACACACACTTGTCACTTATCCTGCTGAGCTTGGCTGCCTGTCTGTCCTGCATCGAGACACTGGCTTGGATGCTGCATGGACATGGCAGAGACCTTTGGTGCCTCTGTGTATCATTTATTGGAAACACGTGTGGGGCTTGCGGATCTTGAAGTTCTCTTCCAACCATTATGATTCTATGAATGCTTTTACGAATTGCCATCATTGACAACCTAGAAATATTTTGAAAGTCCTTACTCTGTGTCTGTGATTCGGGTTGGGAGCCAGGCACGTGTGACAAGGTCCACGTGCCCATACAAGCTGGTCTTGAGCTCAAAGACTTGTCCCAGGATTTAGAAATAGAAATGTCCTTTCTGGCTTCTCAGGAAATCCCAGGAAATGCAGATTCTTTTGTTAGCAGGTAGTAACTTGAGAATCACTATTAACTCTATTTCATAAAGAACAGTCAAGGAAATGTTTTATGTTTTAATTCAAACTGAAGAGGCTTGTGCTCTTCATAAGCAAAGGTCCCAGAGAGCAACCAAGTCAAAGGTGTATTGCTTATAGGTAAATGTCTGAATAATAGTTTGTTCCCAAACCATAGAAATAGCTTTCAGAGGAAAGGTTGTTCTTCTGTTGTTTTAAACATTGGAACTTCTCACTTTCCTACTATTTTTATTAGGGGATATATTCCCCTTCCACATAAACTGGAAAAAAATGATCTTCACTGAAGAGGAACTATCTATTAGGGGATATATTCCCCTTGTGGATACACTGGAAAGAGCTCATCTTTATTGAAGAGGAACTGTCTGTAAATGTTCTCCAACACTGCAGAGAGACTTTCAATCTCTTTTGTTAAATGTACTTCTAATTCTGTCCGCATTTTGAATTCTCCTAACGTAAATGGCACATTTACTGTAAGCTCTGTGACACTAATGTGATGCATTTTCCATAACATGACTGGGAGGAAGGATAGTGTAAGTCTTCAGCCACTGTTGTAGGGTAATAGTTACAGAATGTTAATTCCAAAGGCTTTGCTCAGAGAGGAAATATTCTCTGTATTTTAAGTCAGCTTCAAAGCTGGGGAACTGTTCTGATGAGACTACAAAATAATGAAGTGATACCTGTAAGTAGTTTAGCCCATGCCCAAGCTGCTTTAAATTAAGCCAGACTAAAGCTCCTATGCTCTGTAATGTCTGCTCAGGTTAAACAGTGACATGATAATAACCTTTTTGGATGTTTAACTCTTTAGAGTAATCCCTAGTGTAAATTTAAAACTGAATACTAATAATCAACTTTTCAGCTAATAAACTTGTACCTGTGGCTATTAAGCAAAACATAGTCCTGTGAAGTTAGGATCAGTCCTTATATAGGAGGAAGTTACTTCTTAAGCCAGCTATGTACTACAAGAAGCAGTGCTCAGTCTCGCTGAGCCTAGCACTTCCCATGCTGTGAGGCATCCTCACAGCATCCATTTGATGAGCACTATCCCAGCTTTATTGATAGCGAACTGCAGATAAAGAGGTTGCAGACAAAATGGTATCTTTAAAGGATTGCTGCATACACCTCTCTTTGATTCCATCTAGCCCAAAGAGATATAATCAGAACTACTTATTCTTAGCCACTCAATAAAAACGCTGAATTAACAGTTATGTAATGGAAAGTGTCACATCATCTGGATCAGATAAGATTTAAGAGATGTGTTTCATTTTGCCTGTGTTGATAGCATCTTCCAAAGTCTTTAGAGTCTACCAGTGATGAGGCTGCTTTATAGAAGGCAGACTCAGGTAGCTGAGGCTTGGGGCTGGAAATGGGGAGAGCTGGTTGTGTCACCAGGCTCTGCCCCTGCTCACATGCACTGTGCCCATGCTGAGTGAGCTGCCTCCAGAACCAGCACCTCGAGAGCTGCCTCAGCACCTCCCTTGGTGTGAGCTGAAAGGGCTGCCTCTCCTCAGAGCTGATCAACCCAAATGTAGCACCAAGTTAACGTAGCTAGCCAGCTTGGGTGCTTGTTTTTATTATGACTTGGACTCTATTATGCTCTAGTACTCAAGGGCCAGCATGCTGTTTGCACAGGATAAATCTCTCTCTCTCTCTGCACCAGTTGACCTTATGCAAAGTGAGAATAATGAAGCTGTTTGCCTCTACCATTAGTCCTGCCTACTTGAAGCCTCAAGCTGTTCTGCTAATTCATATCATTCAAATTGCTATGGATAAGGCCAAGACATTTCACTGCCATTTCCTCCTTCATATATTGAGCTCACAGATTTTCTGAAATACGCAAGACTTGGGAAGCTACAGAAAGAGATGAACTGTGGTCACTGAATGCAGATGAGCTGGGAAAATGCCCAGCACCCCTGTCTATCTGATACAGCTGATGAAAGAGCTGACATGGTTAAACCATGGTGGTTTGGACACGTAGGGTGCAAGGTAGGGTCAGTGCTGCCGGACATGCTGCAGATTCCAGTGAGATTTTGTTCGTAGAAGATGACTGTCACCCAGACAGCTTCAGGAGGAGGGTAAGATGAGACATTGCTCCCTTTAATGTCTGTAGGCAAGGACCTTTCAAAAATGCATATATGTGTAGGTGTCATAGTTTGATGTATATAACTATTTCTCTCCTCATTGTGGCTCAGCCCTTGGGATAAAAGTTTGGTTCGTTATACCTGTAAATTAACCTGGTGCTAGTTTGTGTGATGGACTTAAGTCTTGCTCTGCTTGTGGAAGATATTTTAGGTTTTAGTTAATGAGAAATCTCGTCCTTTCTCTTTGGACCATCATTGCTACATTTACCTGGGCCAGCTCTTCAACCTAATAACAGTAATGGGTGATTTGTTACCATTTGTGCAATTTGCCTACAAGGAGATCCCACCTCAGGGAGATGACAGTGAAAATGTCGTCATGGATGCTAAACTAATAGTCATTATGTGGCCAAATGACCCAATTGCATCATCAGAGGAGATCACTGTGAGAAGGGTCAACATCCAAAGTGCGATCAAGGCAAAATCCTGGCCCTAACAAACCTTGGGCGGAGTTTTATTGTTAACTTCAGTGAACACAGAAGTTTATCACACAGAATCACAGAATCACAGAATCACAGAATCACAGAATGGTTGAGGTTGGAAGGGACCTCTAAAAATCAATTAGTCCAACCCCCTGCTCCAACAGGGACACCCAGAGCACGGGGCACAGGGTGGCAGCCAGGTGGGGTTTGGAAGACCTCCAGAGAAGGAGACTCCACAATCTCTCTGGGCAGCCTGTTCCGGGGCTCTGTCACCCTCACAAGAAAGTTCTTCCTCACATGGAGATGGAACTTCCTGTGGTTCAACTTATACCCACCACTCCTTGTCCTATCACTGGCCACCACCAACAAGAGTTTGGCCTCTTCCTCCCTACATTCTTCCCTCAGGTACTTATACATATTGATCAGACCCCCTCTCAGCCTTCTTTTCTCCAGGCTAAACAAGCCCAGCTCACTTAGTCTTTCCTCATGCAACAGGTGCTCCAGTCCCTTAATCATCTTTGTCTCACTACTCTGGACCCTCTCTAGAAGCTCCACTTCCCTCTTTTCCAGGGGAGCCTAGAACTGCACCCAATACTCCAGGTGCGGCCTCAGCAGAGATGAGTAGAGGGGCAGGATCGCCTCCCTTGACCTGCTGGCAACACTAATTGTAAGAGAGAACCTATCCTAAGAGAGAACTAATCTTAGGACATAAACCAATATAGCCACAATCAACCAACCTCAGAGTTTCCTCTAAGGTGTTACAGATTTGGTTGACTTCTCCTGTTGCCAGTGTGGGTCAGGAATGGACTAAAACATGTCCTTGAAAATCACAGAATCACAGAATGGTTAAGGTTGGAAGGGACCTCTAGAGATGATCTAGTCCAACCTTCCTGCTCAAACAGAGACACCTAGAGCACGTGGTGTCCCTGCTTGACACACACAATGTGCTTTGGTATTTGATGCTGTATGGCAGGAAATCTATAAATAGGGGTTGACGCCACTGGTCCACCTTTACTCAGCGTTCTGTCCAGTCACTACGTGGGCTTTAGCACAGTGGCCATCACCTGGCAAAGGGTCACTTCTTCTGAACAAGTTGCCTGACCAGGGGCTAAGATGGGCAGCCTATAGGTATTGCTCTTGTCACAACAAAATGGGAGAACTTTGATGGGAAGAAAAAAAAAAAATCAAATCTTGTTGTAGACTCAGCCAAAGAATATGTGGAGAAGGCAGAGGGTAAGGAATACTTTAAACACTAGCAGAATTTAGGAAAAAAATACATAAAAATTTGTTTTAAAAATTGTTAATGCAAAATTCATGGGACATTAATGGGACAATAACAAAGAAAGAAGTCAACTGCTTACCCCTTTTACTCTAGGTATTAGGCATGTTAACTTCAGGAGAAAATTCAAGAATTCACATATGGTAGTTGGAAGGGTTGATTTCTCAGCAGTGATTACGGTGGCAAAAAAGTTTTGAAGTTTTAAAATTTTATCAAGGAGGGATCTAGTTCCAATGCACTGTGGAACTCTGTGTTTTGCCATGCATGATGTGTAGCTATCTCCCCACTTCTTGCTATACTTTATAATATAGTATGCATGTGAGTGCTTCACAAAATACCTAATATCTGTAGGTTCTAACACTTAAGAAATTAAGATCAAAGGTAACATAAGTAAGGTAAAAGCCTTTAAAAACTTCTTTATGATAAAAGAAATAGATGTATAAACTATACTTAACTCTCAGTCCTACCCTGAGATGTCAGATTATCTGCAAGTCAAGTCTTGAATTCACTGAAATTAAATCTACCTGATACTCTTGTTTCACTCTTCCCCTAGTTTGGAGGAATTGTAGGGCTTATCATTGCAGGAAGATAGTTGACTGTAATTATATTAATACTAATTAATACTGTCTTTAAGGAGGAGGAGGAACTCATTTCCCTCTAAAGAAGCATATCCCCCATCCCACTCAGTGCATAGCAGTTATTTTTTGGAGCATAAAAACTGCTGGGAATCATCAACTTGGAAAATAAAATCATATCCCAGTCTGAATAAGATTTTTTTTTACGTCATGATTCACAAACATGCTTACTTCTACATGTAAGCTTAAGGAAGGACTACTTGGAGACTAAGGAATGACTTAGTGCAGCTGAAAGGTTTCTGAAGGAAACTAGGACATTCACACAAGTATAATTCCAGGAGATGGAAAACTCCCATTACAAGGAGATGGATTGGCTGATCCTGAAGACTTTCTGCACACAAAATGCAGGCTGTCAACTGGGCTGGAGGATCAGATGGAAGATTGGAAGGGCAGTTCTTAAATCTGTATAAGAGGATGGAAGAGATCCAGGCAGCAATACTACAACACTTCCAGGAGAATAAAATTATTTAAAGAAAGTAGGAAAGCTTGAAGAAGCAGGGAGAAAGATTATTATCTTGTGATCAGGGAAGAATGAGGGATATGAGACATTTTATTTAATTGACGGTTGGAAGGGGGGTGATAGTTTGAAGAAAAAGGCAAAGGCAGATTCATAGAAGAAGACATTTTTAACCTTTATATCATTTGGAGCAGCAGCAGCTGCTGCAGTAACATGTTTAAAGTCAGTTAGAGGGAAGAAACAGAGCAGGAAATGCAGCTGAAGGGGATGTTTAACTCAGTGATGGAGAATGTGGAGTGTTACCCAAGGAAGATGCCACCAGAAGAAGATAGGTAGAGGTCTGCGTGACCACTGATGTCAAAGAGAGGTAATGAAAGCAACTTCAGCCTCCAAGGGGTTCTGGGGATGGGTGACAGGGAACCACAGGCTTGGAGATGCACTGGTGCAGATGACGTAGACAGTGGAGATTTCATGGAGCACTTAGAAGAGGCTCTCACTGAAGGAGCTGAAGGAAATAAAACCTCTGTTTCCTACAAAGGGAGCAGAAGAGAACATGAACAGTTTGTCCAGGTAACCATGCCAAGCAGTCTCTTCTAGGAGTGTAAAGGAGACATTTCTCAAGCTGATCCATCCTTTGTATGCGATTTCTACGGCATCATCAGTCAACTCTAGAGTGGTCAGTCAACCTGCAGAGGATCTCAAGCAATGTATGTACAGTATAACAGCACATATAAGAGGCACAGAGCTACTAGCTGCTAACAAACCTGAGGTGGACATCTGGAGGTCCTTCTATTTGAGATATGGAAACTTAGAGGCAGACATTGAGACTTAAGACAACTAATATGCTCTCTCCTTGGATGTTGAGGGCAACCATAGGGATATGCTCCAGCAGGTCGAGGGAGGTGATCGTCCCCCTTCACACGGTCCTGGTAAGGCCACATCTGGAGTACTGTGTCCAGTTCTGGGCTCCCCAGTACAAGAGGGATGTGGAGCTGCTGGAGAGAGTCCAGCGCAGGGCTACCAGGATGATCAGGGGCCTGGAACATCTGCCATATGAGCAAAGGCTGAGGGAGCTGGGCCTGTTCAGCCTGGAGAAGAGAAGGCTGAGGCGGGGGAACCTGATCAGTGTCTATAAATACCTCAAGGGAGGCAGTGAGGAGGAGGGGGCGGCCTCTTTTCAGTGGTGGCCAGTGATAGGACTAGAGGAAACGGCCACAAGCTGAGGCACCAAAAGTTCCTCAGGAGCTTAAGGAAACACTTCTTGCCAGTGAGGGTGACAGAGTCCGGAACAGGCTGCCCGGAGAGGTTGTGGAGTCTCCTTCTTTGGAGATCTTTAAAACCCGCTTGGACGCAGACCTGTGCCACGTGCTCTAGGTGACCGTGCATGAGCAGGGGAGATGGACTAGATGACCTCTGGAGGTCCCTTTCAACCTTAAGCATTCTATGATTCTACAGTTCTATGATTCTATTCTGAAGTGTGTACTAGTGCATAGGTAGAAGGACTGGATTCTGGACCTTCCCAGCCAGAAGGAAGAATGAATTTGGAACTTCTGTGTTCCAGCAAACTCTCAGATCTTGAGCTTGTAGGATAGGAAATGTCTCTGTCCTTTAGAGATTGTGAGTCTCTAAAAGAAATGGAGTGATCCTGAAACTTTAAAACAGTGTTTACGTTGTGCTGTTAATATTGGTGGGGTTTTTTTTTTTTAGCACAAGTAAATAAAAAAAAATAATTAACCAGGGTTGCAAATATAAAATCTTTGCTGGCTCCATTGCTCTTGGTGCCCTGAGCAGAAGAGCCACACCAGTGTTTTGACTGCCATAGCAGCTACATTGACAGCAGGCAATGCCGCTGTGAAGCCACTGCATTTTGAGAGGATGGAGGATTTGAGCAGGGTTCCTTTCAGAAAGCTCCAGGAAGAGCTTTTTTTTCCTAGCTCATAAATGCTTTTAAGTAGAAGGTTGGCACAGATCCTAGAGATGCTACTGAACAAGACCTGTAGCACAGCGTTAGGTGCCCGGAAAGGCTCTGGTACTTGAAGCACAAAATTTTTCAGAATATATTCTTGCATATATGGATTTGGGGATTCCTGCTCTATGGTCATGTCAAACATTTCATCGAGGCAGCTCAAAATGTGTTAATTTTCCCAAGGCACAATTCTCCTTTAGAGGACAGTCAGCATATCCCAGGGCTCTGAAGTTAAGAAAAAGCACACACATGTTATCTGGCAGAGAGCCAGGGGATAGTGGGATTGTCATCAGGTAGAAAGCACAGTGGCATTGCAGAAACTCATTTCAAATATTTGGTAGCTTATGAAAAAGAAAAGATTTTGGCCCCAAAAAATCCAAATCCTAAAAACGATTTTTTTCCATTTAAATTCTTTTCTAGAGAAAAATATTTCAAATAATTTTTAACATTGTTATCATTTGAATTATGGCATGAACCTATAAATACACTGCCATGAGGTCAGGGTGTGTGTGCATTTGCACTGCATTACTGCTATCACTTACTGCTCTGTGGTAACTTCCTAGAGGTATCTCTTGCCCCCAGGCAATGAAGGTATCTCCTACCCTTGATTGAGCACAGGGTAACTTGCTAGGCCGTGCTGTGCACATTAACAAATACCATGAAGTAGCTAATTCACTGAAAATCCACACTTCTTGGCACTGGATCCTTAATCATGCTTTTGGGCTCTATCTGATATATGTTTTTCATGTGTGTGTACGGTAGGATGGAGAAACCTCTATCCCTTGCACTCTATCCTAGATGAGTGTTTCTGTCACTGTGGTATCCTTGGTGATGCTTTGTCTGTGCCAAAATAACTCTAGGTTGTCTATGTCTTGAACCATATTTTTCAAATAAAAAAAAAGATATTTTGGGAAGCTTTTAAATTTGAATCCCTTTGGGGATTTAGTTTAAATGGTAGAGATGCTGTGAATCATAGTGTCAGACAGGGATGGCTTACCAGGGAGGAAACTGTAGGTCTTATGGTAAAGAAAATATAGCATACTGCTGCACCTTTCAAGTCATATTTCACCCAGTGTTCATCAATGCTGTAAAAAAGCAGCAAAAGGAAAATCGGATAAAACTGCCACTTACAAAAATCCCCAATAAGTGGAGAGTTGTCATATTACTGCCAATGATATCTAATGAGTACTTAACTCATTTTTTTATGAGTTTGTTGGAAAGTATAAAAGTTCAAACAATTTTCAGGGGAAGCAAAAAACTCATGGGTCATTGAATTAGGTTAAATCAGTCATATAGCCTATGCTTAGTTGTGCGGTAAAGAGGGGTAATTTGAACATCATGTGAAAGATATAGGCTTGAAATGTGTGTATCTCACTGAAAAGACATGCTAGAGAAAAGCAAAGAAGATTTAAGGGGAGGTAGACTGAATGTGGGTTGCCAGTATGACATTTTAGATAAAAGGGCAAATCTAATTCCTAGTATAAGCAAAGGAATATTGACTAGAAGCATCTCTGTCTGGAGTATTACTTGAGTATTGTGTGAAGTTCTCGTGGTCAGACTTCAAAGGAGATATTGAAATACTAGAAAACTTTCAGAAAAGAACTTCAGAAAAAAATAGTGGAACAATGAGTCTCAGTGTACTTGGTTTGTCCAAAGGAAGTGTCCAAAAGAAGTGTAGGAGGTAATTTAATCAGAGTATACAAGTGCCTGCATGGAAAAGAAGTTTTTAATGATACGTGGACTCTTTGATCTAAGAAAGGAAGGAAATGATGGAAACCAGTGATTGGAGTTTGGTTTAGATTACAAATAAAATTCTAGATTCTAACAAAGCAAATATTTAATAGCTATAACATGTTAACCAATGATCATATGGTGGCTTCTACATCACTTGAAGTTGCTATAAAACATAGGCTCTAGCATGTGGAAGTCATGGATTTCAGTCAAAAAATATTCTATGCTTTTTTCTTTCTTTTTTTTTTAAAAAAAAGAATATCTGGCAGATTACAGTTGCTGTTACTGGTTTTAGAATTAATCCTTCGATTAGAATTATTTTCTCTCTGATCAATTATGCATTTGGATGTGAGGTTTCAGTCATGCAAAAGAGGGAGAGGTACTAAAACTCTACAGAAAGGCCTGAGAAGCTGCTCCTCAAGTGGAGAGTTACATTAACTGTGTTAATGACCAGACTTGCTAGTAGAGTAACCGTTAGAGCACAAAATTGCCTTGTACCTTGGTAGTGTTGTCCAGGTTGATTCCTCAGCTTTTATTCCATCAGCTAGATGATACATCTCATCTTATCTGAACTGCCAGCATTTTTTTTTCTGAACTGTAAGTTCAATATCTCCAAAAGGAACTTTTTGTCTTTAAATTATTTTCCCTTCCTAACACTAGGTTTGCAAGTGTATATGCGACAAGAGGAGCCAACCGGATAGGGCGTGTGTACAAAAAGGCCATTTTTAGACAATTCACAGATGACACTTACTCCCAGGAGATCCCTAAAGCAGCCTGGCTGGGTTTTCTGGGGCCAGTGTTGAAGGCTGAAGAAGAGGATGTCTTTATCATCCACTTAAAGAACTTTGCTTCCCGACCATACTCTGTGCATCCCCATGGGGTCTTCTATGACAAAGACTCAGAAGGTAAAAGCCTTTTTAATTTTTTTTTTCCTTCTCCTTCCCTCTTTGTGTAGTAACTATCATGACTAAAAGTTGGCCAACAATTTATTATTATGGCCATTAACTTGGATCACTGCCTCACAAACTCATCGGCAATAGAAGCTGGTGACTAAAAACAGGAACACCCCAACCTCTTAAAACTTTTCACCAGAAACCTTAGACGCCTGGAGTAGATCTGGCACCAAAACAGGTTAGATGGGTTTGTATCCTGAATTCTTCTGGTGAACTGAGGTGCCTTCTTTCTACCCTTTAGACTATGTGCATGCATAAAATTCTTGTGCGCAAATGACTTCCTCTTGATGGGGCTATAAGATGCATGTTTGGGGTACTGGGGACTGCCTTTCTGGAGAGCAGCCCCGCAGAGAGGGACCTGGG